>JABCQV010000315.1:0-25800 GCA_013186375.1 Fusarium aywerte
CTCTGGCATAGCGAACTCATCGTCAATGTTGGCCTGGACGGGTGCTTGAGCGGGGGGCTCTTCGGCAGCAGGTTCCTCGGGGGCGGGCTCGGGTTCGACAATTCCCTTCTTCTTGCGCTTCTCTTTGTTCTTGCGCAGAGTGGCCATTAGCCCACCAGCGCCGCCCTCATCGTCGTCGTCGTTGGCGTCACCATCAGCGCCGTTGGTGTCGGCAGCGGGCGGGGCAATGGTCTCGCCCAACTCGGCCTCCCAGTCGTCCTGCTGGTTCTTCTTATTTCCCTTCTTCTTGGGCGGCATCTCGACGTTTGGCTTGTCTGCTGACTGTAACTCGAGATACGGTCGTCGAAGTTGGCGAATGAGCCAGATGTATTTCTAGAAGTTTTGGGGGCGAGGCGAAGTAACGGAGCCCAAAAATTAAAATACAAAAAGTTGCCAAACGAACAAGGCAACCAACTTCACTCTTGGTTCTTTCTCACACACGCAGAAGAGCGCCTGTATGGTCAGGTTGGAGAGTGGGAGTAGGTGGGCTTGGGCCTACTGCACTGGCTGCACAAGTTTAAGGCGGGGCAATCCAGTGGGCAGCCACTGTACGATAGAGTAGACAGGGCTTCTTTCGTGGCGAATCTAACTTCGTGGAAATTTCTTGGCAGTGTATACAGTGAGATACAGTTCTTGTTACATGCTAACGATTTCCTCAATCTTTAATTCACTTTACTACTAATTCCTTGGATAAGTAAAATTCACTTTATCACTGTTGTCTTCAAACGCAAACACCGTCAACGATATTTGAAGCCGCCTCAACCTTTAATGTAGTGCGGGGCAATGGTGAAAAAAAAAACCGGGAATCATTTATTTTGTGAATTTGTTATATTATGTAAGCCGCCATTATCACAATTTACGAGCGAACGACCATAGGACAATGTCAGTAAGTAGGTACTCATGGAACCGATTCGTGGACTCATTATCTCAATCTTTCTGGTTCTTGTATAATTATACTTTTGCTTATACCTCATAACATATGAATAAAGTCTTCAATAAATCGTTAACCCTGGCTCTTCTGCTAAGCCTCCGCTCTCTTTCGCTCAAATTGCTGGAGCCAAGACATACTCAAGTATCTTGTAGCCCAACTCAATGTACTTCTCCTGTCCTTCAGTGCCACTCTCCCGAAAACCTTCTGTATGTATGCCTTCTTCAATTCCATCCAAATATTCGCAGAACAGGTCGATACCATCGCCAATGGACACAAGGTTTTCTAATGCCCTTAAATCGAGGCAACGTTTGAGCAGGTCGCCATCGATATGCATCATATCTGGATAAGATTGAGGCTCCAGCTCCAAGTCCAAATCGAGCTCCATGCCGTTATCTGTTGGCGATTGGCTGCTGCGCGTAAAGGGGCATACGTCTGTATTGTGATATGCCAAATTCTGTATTAGTCGGAGGAAACGCCAAAGGTCCACGCCTATTAGGGAGAAATGTTGAAGTGATCCATCCAGGGAAACTCCTAGAACTTCAGCCTGGTCAGCCGTGCTGAACAGCGTATCATACTGCCGCCGACGGTTAACTGCCAACCAAAAGGGCCGTGTTTGCCCCTTACGGAATCTCCTGATTGACGTGGGCAGCACCCCCTCAAAAACAACTTCAAACTCCTTATTGCGTTGGCCCCAAGGGATCCAAACTCCAGCAAGGCCGGCTTGTGAAGTAGATATCACGCTCACGGGCCACTTTCCCGGTTGCTCTTCAGAATCCCCCATTTCGATCACATGCCCTGTGTACCGGGTTATCCGGTCGCTGTGTATGATGGACGCTTGAGTCTCCTCTGATCCCACTTCAAGGTCGATTATTTGTAAAGAGTGCTGTGCAGTCAATGCGCAGACTTTATGGCCTTCGACACGAAGTGATGTAGCTGGAGAATCCAAATTGATCTGCTTCATCGGTTTGAGCTTCTTTTCTGCGAGGTCGAGGACTTCCCAATGAAGAACCTTGCCAACGCAAAACAGAAGACCCACGGCATCTCCAACAACCGCGTAGATTGGGTCTGTGAAGCCTTTCTTCTTGTATCGAGTCCAGTATTGCAATTGTCTTGTCGGTCCATCAACACTCTCAACTTTCTCTGCCCTCACAGACACAATCATTAACCGACCCTGCTGGGTAGTCACAATGATGAACGGGAACGTTGATCCATCTTTGACATAGAACCACTCGTATAGCCCGAATATCCTGTCTCCCGGGTGTCCTAAACCAGAAATGTAATCAGACGGCTGCTTGTTCTTGTTGGTTGCCACCGAAATGTTCGCCCCCGTTTCAGGGTCGATGAAAGAAAGGGTTGGGCGGTCGTCTTTCAAATGTGCGATCACCAAAGCCTTCCATTGTTTAGAGTAGATAAGACGCATGGGTGTCCCATCGAGCGGGATACTGCGAGGTACCGGGCCGACATGAGGCCATATATCCACAAGAAGGATTCGCGTTCCAGCTAGCAACATTAGGGACATGTGACGATGGTGCCCAGAAAGGCTTTTTTCAAGGCAAAAGGCGGAGTGGATAGGAGGCGATGGCATTGATTGTTCATTGGAGTCAGTTGCCCAGATTCGGTTTTTGATGTGAAACTTGGTAGTCTTTGTCGAAAAGTTGGTCACGACTGATAAATTGTTGTCGCAGCAAACGAAGGCAGCATGACCTCCATCGAATGGGCCGGATGCCGCAAATACGTTCGCAGGTGAAAGACCCAGCTGCTCCACTGCAAATGAACTATGACCTAGATCGCCTTCCGCAAGGGCGACGGTCACAATGTGGCCGGTTCTCGTACCAAACACTAAAATTGTCTTGTCGGATGTATCATCGATTGCATAAACACTTGTGTATGCCTCCGTCTGGAAGAGAGGCTCTTGTTCGGCAGTACCTTGTAGATTGTCAGTACACACGTCTTGCAGCCCTTAGAATACCAAACCTACCAAGATGTGGTCGGGGAGCCTTGCTGCTCATTTCGCAACCATCCAGGGAATACATTGTCAAGTATGGCATGCCATCCTTGACAGAACCTGCCACAATGTAGGTCTCCGGGTATTTTTTGAAAAGGCCCAAGCACGTTATCTCACCCTTGGCATCAAAGGAGGTTTTGTGTAACAGATTCATTTCGTCAACACGCAAAACATCTAGCCGCGATCCATGGGCGTCATGTGAAGAAAGCACTATTGTGTCGTCAAAACAGCACGCATGGTCCGCTACCAAAGATTTTCCACAAGCTTCACCGTGGTTGTGTCGCGAACTGGAGTTATGTTAGCTATGATCGTGGCTGCCATATACTAGTTTTCCTCAGATATAGTACTGACTTCTGAAAGGATGCGATAAAGCTTGTGGATGTTTCGGTGATTTGTACGATCGTCCCCTGATCGTTTTGAATTGCTGAGATGGTTCGCGACGAGGTATCGAATGGGCAGGCATCTGAGGACAAAGCGCTGGCGTTGCTCAGATCAGCAGGGAAATGAAGCACGTCTGAAGAATGTGGTAACGACAGTACAGCATAGAACCCTCTTTCACCTTGAGTTTCGATTGGAAACATCCACGACTGGCGAACAGGCTGGTCATAATCGAATTCGAGTCCAATCCTTGCTTGAATTCCCCATCTCAGCTCTGTTAAACTTGACCGAGGTCCACGGCCAGAAGTACAAAAGATACGATCTGGCTTTCGTCTCAGATTTGCAGGGGCTCTGCGTCTGGTCGAAAGTTCTTTATTTCCACTACCGCTCGTCCATGAGAGATTTGTATCTGTGGTAGCAAGGTCTACAACGGGTGACCAGTTCGGTATGATACTAACTTGCCGAGGCTCGCCACGGGCTTCGATCTATAAAACTAGACGTTATTCAAGGCCAGATTCACGAAAGGAGAGCGATAAATACCTTCCAAATACCTCCTGGACCCGACTCGCCACCAATCACGAGCACGTCCGAGAATATGTCGTACGCCGTAGTGAAAGCGGTCGTAATATTGGTGTTGATCGTCCCAACGTTAATCACTGAAGGGACTAAGTCCTGTGCATCAATCTCGATATGTGCAATCACACCATCTTCGCGAGCCAAATAGATAGTGTCCATCTTCGCCTGCCATGAACTAAGCCTAAACGGCCTTGCCCAAGCTGTCCAGAGGGGTTCAGAGGCTCCATGATGCAAGTCGGTTTGTCCAGGAGAATGAGTCTCGATAGTGTCAAAAAGTGTTTGGCCAGTAAATGCATTCTTGACGATACCAATGCAATGTTCCGAAACCGCGAAGAAGGCAGCATTAAATTTCAACGGGATGATCATCAGAGGCATTCGGTGCTCTTTTGGCAGAGGAGTTCCCTTCTCTGACCGAAATACAGTGGTAAGTTCTTCACCGAGCTCCCAGTCGTAGACAACCATACGGGAGACATGAGCCTGTTTACTGGCTTCGCGTCGGATGATGATGAGAAGGAGGATGACATGATAATCATCCTCGGGTCGTGGGTGTAAAAATTCCATCTTGTGTATGACGCCCTGCGTTGTCCGAACTCGAATAGATTTGATAGGCTTGAAATATCCATGATGCCGGAATTGTGAATCCATGGTGGTAAGTGACTCTAACTCGTAGATAATAAACGCCCCTTGAGCAGATCCAGCAGCCATGTATCGGGACGAGGGGTCAATAGAAAGATGATACCCCAGGAATTGTAGGTTTCTAGGGCTCTCATACTTTGTTGTCACAAATTCGAGCGTACCGTCTGCACGTTCTTGGATGAACAGGAAAACAGCATCACCGGTCTCGAGCATCAGCACAAGGAGTTGCGGTGGTAACGTATGGTGTACATCGGCTTGATAGGCTCTGGTATCATCTTGCATGGCAACGTCGGGATCTTCGATCTTGATCGAACCGACACCTGCGCCATCAGGCCCACCATCAGGCGGCGCTCCAAGGACGATTGCATTGCGAATTCGTGTGCCAAAATCTGCTTTTCGTATAACCTCATGAACTTGTCCATCGTCACGGAGTTCACTTATTTGAACGAAGCGATCCTAATTCAATTAGCAGCAGTTCCAATGATCGGTATAGGCTGTGGCAAGCGAGTTTTAAAAGGACTCATCCAAGACGATCACTCCAGGTAAAATCAACAGACATGGAGTAGGCTTTCTTCTACCAAGAAATTGGTCATAGAATAGATGGAAAATTTGGTATGCGCGTTCTAGATATTGTTCCTAGGGAAGGGAAAAGAACTTACCCCGATAAACGCAAGGTCATTGTGGGAGCGTGACCGTAACCAAACTGGGAGGACCCATTGAACAACGGGACTCTCTATAATAGTCCTGGAGAGAATACCGCAAGCGGGTGTTTCGGAATGAGGATCTGAGGTGGTTTTATGCACAGAAGAGGAAGCCTTCAAAGCATCTTGGAAGCTGACTGTCTGCGTCACCCACTCGCCATCTCTAAGAACACTACTCTGAAAAGCCATCTTGAACTCTTCATGGCATCAAAAGAACAACCAAAACAGAGTCTGGGGTGGCTCCCGAAGTTAGAAGTAAGATGCCAGATACCAATAGTAAAAGGCTTTGAAGATGACAGACAGCTTTCAGGGCGAACAAGTGAGGGCGAAGGCGCGGGGCAATGGTGACGTTTCCACAACAATCGATATGTCGAGATATTAGGTAGTAGACTCAAGAAAGAGTTGTCCTAGTGAGCTTGACAAAGCGCTGGGTGTGTCGTTCATGCAAGCGCCCTGCTGTACAGCACTGGTGCGGTCTGGTGCTCCGGCCGGTGGATAGCTGTCGGACAGTCCCACGCCGGTCAAGCTTGACGCCGCTGGGATCTCGCCTAGTAACGGTTTATCGATCAGGCAAACGTGAGCCAGTTGAGCAAACTTGTAGCGGACTGGGGCGGCAACGTCGAGGGCTTCTTGGCCAAGCTTCAAAATTCGGTTCGATTGATACACGGCTGCAAGTAAGGCACAAGTAGCGGAAGGTAGTCAGCAATGGAATAGATTCGTCTGCACTAGCTGTAATTTTGTGTAGAAGGGGCCATCAGGTAAGCGAGCTGGCCTAGATAGATACGCTTCGATACCGGGCTGTGCTGTCCAAAGTCGAGTATCTGCAGCTGAAGAAAAAGTCGCAGAGTGATATCCGGCCAGGATTCAGGTAGTTGGTTGTATGACAAGGCAGAATGGTTCACCACCGAGGTTGTCGATATTCCCGTATTTGCGTAGTGTAGGTACTGGTAGTGATGCCACGGAGATATGAAGACTGATACAAGTGTGAAGAGTGTAATAGATGGGAGAGTTGATTATTGATCAGGGCAAAGTGATGTTAGACAAAAGTCCCAGCCGTAGGTGTTGAGATTCGCAGTTTGGCCAGTGGAGGGCAGGCACAGATCATACCTGTCTCGGAGGATAAAAAAAACCAGTGCAAGCCGCAGAGAGATGAGTCCCATCCGGGGTCGAGCTGGTACTCACCCTGACCCTTACTTGGTCTGACTTGGTTTGGGTCTGACTTGACCTTGCCTCCATGCGTTGGTTGAATGGAAGCAACTCGACTCGACTTGAGACGCGTGAGGCTCCGAAGCTGAAGAGAAGCCTGAGTTTGAGGTCCACCTTTTAGGTTCTGTGCATTTGCCTACTAATGTAGCCTCTAGGTAGGTAGGCACCTACTGAACACCTAGGTGCATATCTGGGTTAGCATAGTAATTTAGGTAGGGCAGTTCGGGTCGGGCGCCCGTGAATTGTGATCGATCCCCAGTAGCCCGGGCGGATAGATTTTAGCGCCCCGCCATACCCTGGCACTTTTTAGGCGTACTGCGCTGTATTACTCTGTCACATAGGTACTAAGGTAAGCTAGGATAAATCATCCAATCCATCCCATCGCACTTTTGCTATAAGTGCTAAGTACTGGAATTGACCCCTGTTTTATTCTGCAGGTTGCCTTCACCGTGGTTACTCGACAACCCGGTTTCACCCTGGGTACATAGTCTGTACCAACCAGCTATAAATCAAAGTTCAACGGCAATAAAGATTGTGCACCTGTCACCTCACCTCACCTCACCTCACCTCACCTTCCCTCGGAGCCGCCAATAAGACATGATCCTTGGGAGTAGGTGTAGGTAGCTCTAGCATGTCCTCGACCACTCCTGCATAAGACAAAAGAATTGTCATAGCCTAGCACTCAACCCCAGATCCCTGCACATACCGCATCATAATTAATCAGCAATTACAGTACAAACAACCTGATTAATTTCAGGGAGACGTGTTGAATATAAGCCTAAACAGTCACTAGGATTTTAATCCTATTTGCTTTTAACAATACGAGCCTCCTTAGCATATGGCCCAGGACAGACGAATGAACAAAGATATAACAAAAACAGAGGAGTCATCGATACGTTTCAATTATCTTTGTTGACAGGGGTCATAGTATGTCACTGCAGCATAATTCTGTATGTATGTACTAGGGGTGCAAGTCGTTTTCTTGAAGTGGCGTCCGAAAACCAGGACGTTGGTAGAGCGGATCGGCTCTTGGTTTTACTACTGTACTCATCATGCAGTTGAGTTGGCTGCCGATCTACATTGACGAGCCTGGTGGTTGTGTGGTGCGTTATGACTGAACAGTCTCTAGTTATGCTAAACAATGCAGTAAACATTTCCCATAACACAGTACTAAAGTGAGACAGCAACACGCTACGCTTTCGGTTCATATCAGGTTGCACGTATAATTGACGTCCAGACCAAAGTGCGCGAATCTCGTTATGGAGGTAGGCCAAGTTAGTTCAGATCGATTAGCTCTTTCGTAATGGATCACCAACAAACCAGTCCCAGTCCCAGTCCAATATGCAACGTGGGCTTCAGCCTTCAAAGAACCAACTGCATATCATGCCAACGCTCTCGGCCTCTCGGAACTTGAAGAAGCCGATTCCAGCCGATTCTTGGTTGTCGTAGTTTCCAACTCTGGACTATCCTATCCCGGTATCTTAATTCTTCTTAGCCCTTCTTTCTTTTCTTTTTTTCGAAGTGGACGGTTTTGGGCATACATAATATTGTGTGTAAGCTATTCCACAAATTTCTGTCACACCAACTCGGGTGAACGGTCTTAGTATCCGGTAGTAAGGACTGAATCACTTGCATACTAAGCTATTATTATATGATCCAAGGGATATTTGGAGTTGCGCTCTGCTTTTCTCTTGGTCTCAGCTTACATCTGGAGACCTCAAGGGATAGGCGGGTCGCGAAATAATCCGCATAGAAAGTCTGTCAAAAAATAACGGTTTAAGCTTATACTTAAATACTTTAGTATTACCCTAATGGGCTTTGTCAACCCCCATGTTTCGTATCGTGGCAGAACTCTAGTGTGCAGATTATTATATAACCGGCTTATGAGTTCAAGTTCTGGGGATGTTTCGTCCAGTTAGCATCGGCGATTGTAAACGGTATTACTACTGTAATTAAGTAGTGTTGCAAGACCCTGACGCAAGAACACATCACAGTATCCTGAACCTGGAATGATGATTTCCTGGTGGATATGGCAGGTCTCTTTGCTTTTCTTCCTATACATCCACCCAAGCTATTATATAAATCCTCTAAAGCGTGTGATGACGAACTCGTTTAAATTGTTGGCCAATGAGGAAAGCCGCGTCAGTGACATGTTTTGTTTTCCCAGGCTGTAGCTGAAATAGTTGGCCAAGATAGAAGGCTGCATAATGCTTTATATTCAAAAAGTGCAATTCTGTGACCGTTGCAACATCACATATAAACGACGGATCTCGAGAAGTGGGGCATTTCCATCGATCATATGTTATATCGACCGACAGTCCCGTGTTTAGAATCAAGGTAAAGGCTGAGATGGAGGAGGAATGACTCAGATTTAAATCAAACATAACTCGTCGTACATATGACAGCCTACTTACTGCGCACTACAATACATGAAGACCACCGTGTTCTGGTGTGAGTCAGGGGTGCTGTTTCGCTTGGCATTATTGCTAAGGAAATTGCTTGCCTGCCAAACATGGCTCGCTCCGTTGTGTAACGCGATCTGTCATTTATGCCAAGCCGTCTCGGGGACTTTCTGTCCTCTTAGGGCTAACTAAACATAGACATGCTAAAGGCACCTGCTAGCTGAACATAGAAGGAAGCTGTTTAATCCAGGCGACACGGAAGGGAAACTGCAGTTGTACCGAAACTTAAGAAACACCAGCTGTTGGTCTGAGAGCTTTGCCGAGCTCAAGAAAACTTTGACAAGAATCTAATAAACCTTTATCCCGTGTGTGCTGGATTCTTGAGACTAGCTGCCTTGGACAAATTCGATGCCATATATGACACCACTTTGTGCGAGGGCACTGATAAAATCGTATATAGAAATTGATCATCAGATCATATGTTATCAATGAATATTTTGGTTTTTATACGTAGTATGTAATCTTTTGTACCCCGGTGTTGATAAATGTATGTACAGTATAGAACCTATGTTAAGATATACTTGCATGTCTTAAAGAGGTGCATGTTCCAACTTGGTCATCACATTGATTAGTGTGATCTTTTTCCTTTGTTGTCCATGTCTTGGCCGAATCAAGATGGAAATTGGCGTTTAATAATCAGCCATCACAGATCAAGACGGCAATGTCCGCAAGCCACCCTAGAGTTGCGGTTTGTTTCGTCCTCTTTTGTATTTTTTGACTCAGACTATGCCCTGGTACATTGGATCCTGAGTCAATATGACATGACTAAACAGAATAGTCTATCATAATTGAGCAGGGTTGTGGAATTGCAGAGTAAATGCGACCAAACGAATCATTGTAAAAGAATATTCAACGAACTTGATGTCAGAAATGCCTAGACGCGGGGGGGATTCTCGGACTCGTCCCGACAGTCAAAGTGGGTACGTGGCCCCTAGCATCAAGTTTGATTCAACCTCACCTTCCATGAGCCAAACAGGGATTCAGACAGGCTACAGCAAAGTAACTCTCCTACCTAATAGTTCGCATACATCAAGTGACACGAAACACGACAAACGCCCTGCGACGCAATCATCACAGGAGAAGAAGAAAAGAGAAAAAAGAAGAAAAAAGGTCTCCGAGGGTTGATTACCCAATAATATATCTGTCATTCAGCAAGGGAATAGCCACGATTTGTTCTGTTTCGAAGCTGTCTCTTTGTTTTGGTCATGGCGAGAATCTCCATCTGATATCCATTCCTTTCGTTCACATTTTGCTTTGCACCCCTTTTCCGCCTTGATTGGTACGTTTGTCTTTGGCTTATTATTGGTCTCTGCCATGGATAGCCCTCAAGAGAAGGATCGTCAGACGCCTTTGTCTGCCAGCCAGACTAGTAGCAGCACCAACGTCAATACTAGCAACGATGTTTTTCAGGAACCCGATGTCCTGTCCAATCCTAAAGCTTCCGAGATCATCGAAGCATGCAAATGGAGAGACATAGGCCGTCTCCGATCACTAGCTGAAGCGCATGGTGGATTCCTGTCCGATACCCTACGAAGGCAAGCATGTATGTACTCATTCCTCTTTATACAAGTCTACCTCGACTAACAACGTCTCACAGGGCCCATATTGCTGGGTCTCGATGCTCCATCTGATGACCAAGAGGATCTAACACAAGATGCTTCTGGAGACTGGAAGCAATTACCCCGCCATCGGGATGAAGACCAGGTTCAGCTTGACGTCAACCGTTCTTTCATCTACTACCCAAACAGTACTGACCTACCCTTTCTGCTCCTACGAGATGTTACAAAAGCTAATACGGCAATAGATCAGTCCGATGCAGAGCTGAGTCTCCGCAAGTCAGAGCTGTCATCTCTCATCAACGAGGTTCTCCGTCGTCACCCTTACCTGTGCTACTTCCAGGGCTACCACGACATATCCCAGGTCCTGCTGCTGGTGCTGGCGCCAGCATGGCGAGCTCGTGTGCTTGCACGACTGTCAGTCCTGAGGATACGAGACTTCATGCTACCCAGTTTTGGGCCGACGACTGCCCAGCTCCGTCTTCTCCCCGACATCCTCAATGCTGCTGATTCAAAACTCCGGCGGCACCTCGCTGGCGTTGAGCCATTCTACGCACTTGCCGGCACACTGACAATGTATGCGCACAACATTGAGGCTTACCAAGACATCGCCCGTCTGTTCGATGTCTTCCTCGCCCGGGAACCCGTATTTCCTGTCTACGTATTTGCCCAGATCATCCTTGACCGCCGGAATGAGATCTTCGAGATCGATGAGCCCGATATGTTGCACGTCATCCTGGGCAAAGTACCTACCAAAATGGATTGGGATGAGCTGATCATCAAATCAGCTGCTCTTTTTGAGCTTCATCCTCCTGAAACATTGAGTTATTGGCGTCAGATATCCAAGTATAGTGCCCTCAAGACGGCCCGTGATATTGAAGCCTGTGCGAAACAAACCATGGAGGAGGGCTCTGAATTGTTTGACAAGCAGGTTGATGAGATTCACTGGCAGGAGATTCGTGATCGCATTAAGCTGGCTCTTTGGCGTTACCGGCGACCAGCAAGAACGGTCGGAATGGCTCTTGTTGTGGGAGCTTTGGCTTTCTATCTCCGACGCAACCCAACCCTTGTCCACCGTATCGCATCCTTTTTCACCAGATAGACGTATAATCCCCGTTCGCACGGAATTGATTCTGGCAGAGCACTCGAGGAAAGCACATGTAATATAGAGATTGGCAACTGATATAATTTTCTCGCGCTTAAATAACATAGATAATCTCTTTCTTTGTTAAAGAAAAGGGGAAAAAGGCAAGCTCTGTTTAGCTAGACCCATGTATGACCTTCACCTAGACGCCGTGCAAAAACATGTAGAATCGTCGCACTCAAACCAAAAAATCGACATGTAGTACTCTCCCATTGTTAAGCCTTGAATTTGCCAACGCCCTATCAACCAAATGTTCTATGATGATTCCTGGTATTGAATCTTCAAACCTTCAAAGTGTTCCTGCTGCTCGTCGGCCAGCTTACCATTCGCATCACTGATGATAGTGAGGATAAGTGAGTAGTTGTTGTATAGGAAGCGCCCGCTCTTGCGCTTATCGCCAAACAGTTCGGCATGCCGAGTAAGAAAGGTTTCGACGTCGGAGCGTAATCGGCGCAGACTAGACACGACAGGCTCATCATCGCCAGCATCAGTGCTGAGGGCCAGAAAACCGTGTAACAGCTGCCCAAAACGCTGAGTCACAACGTGAGGTGCTGCAGACAGCTTCGCAGCTTCTGCGCGGCTTGGTTTGGAAGGTATAGCATTGATCAATTGACGAACAGACTCGCAGTGGCGGTCCATAATAACCTGAAGACGGGGCCAGAGGAGCATAGTCGTGGCATTGATGTAACCATCCACGGCTGGGATTTTGCGGCGCTGAAGCTCAAAGGCGAAATGTTGATTCAATCGGATGCAGAGAAGTAGACCTAAAGCATCGTAGGTCTCTCCGACGAGCGTCTTCGATAGTGTCCGGCCGAGTTCGAAAGTAGGCTCGAAGATGTAATTGAAGTTCTTTGAGATCTGACTAAAAGATAGAGCGGGTGAGAAAAAGGTGGCCATGAAAGTGTATTCAGCTGTGGCATTGTCGATGAGCGCGAGATTAAAATTACGGAAGGGAACTTCCAGATAGTGGGTTGTTTGATCCTCCTCAGCTAAGTAGGATGAGAGGGCGGCTTGATTGTTCGTTTTCAGAAGATCAATACGCCTTCCGAGGTTAAAGGCGTCATGAGGAGGTCCTGGTGCTCGGTTACTTGAAAGGACGGTGGCCTTGCGAGTTGTATCCTCATGACCAAGAGCATCGTTCTTGTCAAGAATGTGCAATTTGATCTTGGCTAGAGCCCTCTCATATCGGGAGAATTGATTCAAGTAATACCACCGCATAGTATTCATATAAGCTAAAGCGATCTCGTTGGCGAGTTTTGAATGCTGTTTGTGTAAGAAGGTAAATAGTTCCTTGAAGCGAAGGAAGTTCTGTTGCTGGATAATCTGCGCGTTGATATGAGGCGATCGCAGGGCTTTGATTTGAGCCACAATGAAATCGCGAATACGCTCAATTGCCTGGTTAAGTCAGATAAGATTTTTTCGAAAGTCGCATTGTCCCATACCTTAAGAGTAAGCTTCTCCAGAATTGGTTCGAGATCCTTTGCCGCATTACTAGTTTCAGTTTCAGACTTGTTCTTGAACGCGTTCGTCCTGCGATCAAGTTCGGCAAGCATCTTGGCCCATGATTCGTCGATGTGGCCTTCAGAGATCTTAGAGATGACTTCAGGGGGCAAGCTCAACTCTTCTACCAACGGTCCTAATGCCTTTTCCACTTGCTTTCGGTCCTCCAATCGTTTATTCAATGCCGCCGATCGGGTTTGTAGAGACTCGATGTCTGCAGAAACCATAGCGAGGTCATTGCGAAAGTTAGCAAGATTGAGCTCAACCGAATTGAGGACGTCGTCGCATGCTTCTATTGATCGGTGAAGGTCTTCGAGTTTGGCTCTGTCATTCTCGCCTTTTATAAGTTAGCTGAAGGTTCAGTTCGTTGCAAGTCACAGCACCTACTCTCTTCTGTCGTTTTTGGTTTGTGGTTGTTGTATACAGTTGTATCAAGGGATTGAGATGCAGCCAGCTCCTTTAATGACAACCCTCCAAAATTAGCCTCAAAGTTGAGATCATCCTGGTTTATGGCAGCTTTCTTCTCAAGTTGGTCGCGATCGTCGGAAAAACCTGCCAACAAGGTTTCTAGTATCTCGAGAGAGTCGGATCCTGTTTCAACAGTCGAGGCCTGCCTCAAACCAGACCCGTTTGGCCTTCGCGCTGAAGATAGGAGTGATGAAGAGGAATCGTTGGAGGCCAGTGATAGCGAAGAGCCGCGCGGAGATAGTCCAGGACGCTGTGATGTGACATATGGACTTAAAGTACTCGAAGTTCTCTTGGGATACGGCCTGCCGCCGGCTTGAGGAGTGGAGGGTCCGGGACTGGTCGCCGGGCCTCCGGCCAGTCGATCGAGCCACATGTCTATGGAAGAATTCGATAAGAAGTGATTAATCGGCAAATTTGGAGCTCGTATCCACTATCATGGTATCATTCGTCGATATCGAACGTGTTGGCGATAAGTCAATATTGAGTTAATGTACTGTAAGAAGCTGAAGTGGGCGCATAAGGGTCAGCTTGGCCAGCTTGCAACGCGAGGCTGTTAATAGCCATGAACTTGTAGGTGTCAAGTACAGGTTGATTGGTTGTGTCAAAGCTGGCGCATGAACCTTCTCAGCCTCGTGTGGCTAAAGGGATCTCCATTCCATATTTGGAAACAGACGGGGTCTCGGGGGACCGACACCCGGGGTACATAGTTCAAGAGTTCAAAGAATGCACGAAAGGACAAGGGATGCTACGAAATTGTGATGGGTAAATCTGCAGCTTGGTGATTAGTGGGTCTTCGCACCACAAGTAGCATTCTCTCGTGCGCAACAGCAACCAGGACATGATGGTGGTAGCAGGTACTTCGAATGTACTGTACTGCATGCAAGCAAGAGCTTGAAGTGCATTCACTAAAAAGGCCTAGCCAATCCAGCAAGTTATGTGCTAATCACGACCTTGCGTACGAGGAGGGGCAGAACAGGATTACACTCGTTGCATTTGTTGCCATTGAGAATTGATGTTAGCAGTAATGCACACTGCAGTTCTTGGTGCCTTGCTGACCTCTCATATTGTACAAAGTGGTTTACATAAACGCCTTGAGGGTATCATCCCATACGTCTCGTGACCATCCAGACTCATTGTCCAAATTGAGGGACTACATCAAGGTTCTTGCTGGAAGTAAATTTACGACTCAAATTTTGGGCACCTACCTATCCTAGGAAGGTTAACGGAAACCTTGAGAATAAGGCTTAGGGGAAAATGTAAATGAATAAACATGCTGGTCTAAGCTCTCATAAAATCACCAAGTTATTTTTGTCCTTTATGCTGCCAGTCAACAGCAGGTACTTAAGTAGGTGTAGATGGTCCTGTGTCCTTTTGAACAAAACAAGGCAATTTTGCTATGTGGCTGGTTAGAGCAATTGGATGTTAACTTATAAACTTGAGTGAACCCCGCGCAAGCTCATGTCACAAATGGATCTGTTGGACTGATCGGCAAGGCGACAACCTCATTTTTTAGATCTGAAGCTGCCGAACAATTAACTCTCTTTGGGGCTTTTCCTGCTCCACCCCGGTCAGTCTTTGTAGTGGACAAGTGCCCTGTAAGCAGATGACCCCTCCACTGTAGGTACCCAGAAAGGGACGGACTCAGAGAGGGGTCGAAGACGAGGGGCAAAAGGCAACCTACAATGAAGCTTCATCGAGGCTCTGGATCATACCCCTCCTTCAGACAAAGGGACACGACAAGACCTCAACCCACCTAATTTCAGAATCAAAATCAATCAATTCACGAGACAAGAGCTACCCGCCTAAGTGCCCAAGCTAATAACCGGCTGGGCAATCAATTTCTTGTCCATCGGTAGCGTCCGTCCATCCTATCCATCCACGGCGGGCAACCTGAAAAAACAGTGCCCACTCCACTGCTGCACCCAGTAACGCCCAATCACAACCTTGAGAAAAAAATTCCGTCGAGGGCCTCTCGCCTTTTTCTTGCCCCCCCCTCTATCTCTTTTCCGACTTGGGCCCTTTCCTCCTTCTTCCTTTCTCCATCCAACTATTAAGCACCACTTTCAGCTTTTTTTTTTCTTCTCCTCCTCAACCTCACTCCTTTCTCCCCAAGACCCTCGATTTCTTGTCAATACCGCCAAAATGTCCGCCCCTAACGACAACGAGGTGAGTTTCTACCTGCCTTGCCTGGCATTGTCTCGAGATATAAGCGCACGCGCCCACGAAATTCTGCCCTTGCGCCCATTTTTCTCCTGGGATTTCCACCCCGCATTGCGATTTGTGCCCCACGATACAATGCTGCCTCATGGTTTTTGTCCTCATTTTGAGCTTCAACGATCATCGCAACGACATGATTACCAGACTGCCTGATCAAATACAATGAATTTTGCTAATTCTTTTGTTCCTGCTATAGCATGAGATGACCTTCGACTCCGCCGATGCCGGCGCGTCTCTCACCTACCCTATGCAGTGCTCTGCTCTGCGTAAGAACGGTTTCGTCGTCATCAAGAACCGCCCTTGCAAGATTGTCGACATGTCCACCTCCAAGACTGGAAAGCACGGTCACGCCAAGGTCCATCTTGTTGCTACCGACATTTTCACCGGCAAGAAGTACGAGGATCTCTCTCCCTCTACTCACAACATGGATGTTCCCAACGTCACCCGCCGAGAGTACCAGCTGGTGTGTGAACCCTTGCCCCGCTCCACAAAGGAAGAACCCCTCCTTGGAGCTTATTCCCGTTACCAGCTCGACTAACAAGTTTCAAGCTCGACATCTCCGACGACGGTTTCCTCTCCCTCATGACCGACGACGGTGACACCAAGGACGATGTTCCTCTGCCCGACAACGAGGTTGGTCAGAAGATCACTAAGCTCTTCAAGGAGGAGGAGAAGGACACCAGTGAGTAGCTTTCTGATTCTGATGTGGACAACAGGCTGACAGTGATTTTTAGACGTTATTGTCCTCACCTCTATGGGCGAGGAGTGCGCCATGGAGGCCAAGGAGGCTCCCAACCAGGGCTAAATCATCTAACTCTTGATCCGCACCCTACCTTAATGGCACTTGGCCCCTGAGGATCTACATCAAAATATGATCTGGATCGGGGGATCTTTTTTGTTTTGATAAGCATTTGGCGCATCAATATTCATGGGCCATGGGTAGGCGTTGCGCAGACGGACTCTACCTGGACAGGATTGCCTGCCTTTTATGATATACGGCAATCCTTAGCACCCGAGCTTTTGGCTCGAAAATGTTTTCCTTTGTTCCTAGCTCACACGCTGCACATGCCATCATGTCACGATACGTAGCAGCAATTAAATGACGAAAAATGGGAGAGCTTTGGAGTTGATCGATTACATATTTCTTCTTGGTGATGTGAAGCTTGGTAACTAGGCACTATGAAACTCTATTTGAGACGTGCCGATGTATTCCTGGGACGAAAACGAGATGTCAATGTCGCTAGAATTTACTGTCAGGCCCACAAGTGAACGTGAAGAATTGGTATACACAGTAGGCTCAAGAACGCCTTGCGCGCAATAAACAAGTTTGTACTCGAAATACACATAGAAAGATAATATTGTTCCATAAACCCAAAATACCTAAACGTTTTGCTTTCCCCTCGTCACTGCCTAGTGTGAATTCTCCATTGCGACAAACATCAACAAAAATATGTAACAGTGGCTTTGCCATGTTCTAGCTTTGGCTTTGACCACTTTTTTTTCGTCTGCGCAAACATAACAGCGGTCCTATCACTTAGCCTTGTTATACTGGCTAGTCTAGTCAGGCTACAAGAAGAACAAAACACATTTAATGGTGCAATGTTGTGATCTGACGGAATTATGGACGAACGGCGAGATCTTCGCAAATTTCCCCGTGGTGAAAGATGTCCCGAATGTGGTGCCCGGCGATGGTACTTGGAGAATGGTCTGCGTTTCTGCTCCAACGGACACCAAGTTGAGGTATGTGGTGCAATACTGCCATTATTTTGAGATTCAACAACTGATGGAACAAAATAGGGTTTCATTCAATTTGACATAGGCGATGAGGTAGATGCAGGAAAGCTTGGTAATGTTGCCAGAAAAGAAAAAGAGATAAAAGAAAAAGAGCTACGACATCTCACCGGCCAAGCAGGAAAGAACCTCTTTCTCGAATGCCTGCAACTGGTTTTGAGGAACCAGCTTCTATGGCTCATAAAGAGCAAAGGTCATCGTGAGGAGCTTGAAACAGTGGTCCGCGACCTTTGGGATCTTCGCACCCGTGGCGGCGGTGCGCTTGCCGTAGAGGAGGAGGCGCAACAACAAACACAACAAGATGAAGGTTTGGCGATGTTCAGTTCGCAGCCTACAGTTGATGAAAAGAGCAAAGACGATGCGCCAAAGAAACAACAAACCAGAGCTCAGAGTTGGAATCCAGAAGAGAATCCAGACTGGCCAATGCCCAGTATGATCGATACTCTGGCTTTGTGCTATCTTGGATGCTTACTGCTGAGAATACCCACAGCCATTGGTGAGCTGTGTCTCTGGGCCAATACCGGGCGAATACCGTACAAACGATCGGTAAGTTGGTTTCTAGGAAAGGTTGCATCGTGCTAATGACTCTCAGTATTATGATCTGCCGCAAGAGATGCAGGATCGATTGCCTTCTACTTACACAAGAGCACTCAAGTTACCCCTTCGCTCGTCTGTCAAAGGCATTGATTTGCACAATGCAGTGCTAGATCTCGCACTATCATATAACTACAACTATGGGATGATCTTCCCTGCTGTCAATGAAACGCCGACTTTGGTTCATTTCGTCAGGCAGCTCAGTTTGCCAGGTGCGTTCTTCTTCTTCTTCTAAGGATCTGACCTCTATATGCTGACCGATATTCCAGTGGAAGCACTTGTTACTGCCAAAAGTATACTATCAACGATGCACTTCTCTTTCCAATTACCTATCGAGCAGTCACGGCGCTTTCACATAGACTATCCTGAGATTCTCCTCATCTCAGCTATTCTTGTTGCTGCAAAACTATGCTTTCCATTGGGACGCCACGCTCCATTGCTTCAAGTCGCTGGCACCGAGCAGATTATCAGATTTGACTGGACAAAGTGGCAGAAAGGCATCCAAGAATTGGTAGATGCATCACAAGCATCTGGAAAGGAGCCTGGCTTTGACAAGGTCACAGTGGATCAAGTCACCTCCATGACAGTAGAAGAGCTCAATCAATACTTTGCTCATATTGCGAGCACGATTGACAGGAAGAGTGTGTTGTTTGAGCACGTCAAGAGATACGTACTAACAACTTGCAGATGACTCGGTAGTCACAAGATTCTTCCCATCAGAGAATGCTCCTCCCCCCGAAACGCCCCCACAAGAGACAACTGAGAAGGATAACGACCATAAAATGCGACAGATCCTAGGTCGAGCAATCACAGTCGCTGGGGAGGAAGGATCTGAACAAGAGAACGAAACTCCACTAGAGCCAAATTATGAAGCATTCCGTTCAGAAGAAGACTTGACTGAGACGGCACAGGCGTTGTACAAAGCTGCCGGTAAGTTATCATGCCCGATTTTAAAGCCTCTAAAGCTTACCAATTGTCAAGGTCACATATCGGGTTTGTCGCTGGACGAGACAGTACAGGCCGTTTATATGTTAGAGCAGAGAATACTAGGTTGGCAACTAGATCAACGTAGGACGGATGAAGAGATGATATGACAGGAGTTATGAAAGTATCGGGAGAAGAACTTTATATATCTAACCACCTAATGATATTGACTTACATGTTAAATGGTCTAAGCTTACTTTGAAATCAAAACGACCGGGCATGATATCATGAGTGCTAAATGACGGATCCACCCCCCTAAACAACCGAGGAGCAAAAATTCCGACAGATGGAAGGAAGCACGTGACCCACTCAGACCTTAGGGCTTTCCTTTCCTTTCGTTTGATTTCGCCCCACCAATATTGCACGCAAAGAAGCCAGGCTTTCCAATCCTCACATCGTCACCGTCACAGAAATCAGTCAAGAGTGAGTATAGCCCCTACCTATGGCCGCAATCAAACGGGTAAAGATGTGAATACTGATCCTCAATGTAGTGCAGATGTAAGCCCCGAACCCGCTGATTCCGAAATATCGACAAAATTCGCCTCCTGTTCATTTACTAACAGCTCCATTCAGTTTCGTGAAGACCCTGACGGGCAAGACCATCACCCTCGAGGTCGAGTCCTCGGACACCATCGACAATGTCAAGTCCAAGATCCAGGACAAGGAGGGCATTCCCCCGGACCAACAGCGACTGATCTTCGCTGGTAAGCAGCTCGAGGATGGCCGAACTCTCTCCGACTACAACATCCAGAAGGTGCGTGGGATCCGACATGCGATTGCGACCGCAGGGACATGAATGGGAAATGATGGGAACATGTGCTTACACCATATTGCAGGAGTCCACTCTCCACCTGGTCCTCCGTCTCCGTGGAGGTATCATTGAGCCTTCGCTCAAGGCCCTTGCCTCCAAGTTCAACTGCGACAAGATGATCTGCCGCAAGTGCTACGTATGTTGAGCCTCATTTCGCGCAGGGCGCATCGGATTCTAACAGTATTCATTAGGCCCGTCTCCCCCCGCGTGCCACCAACTGCCGTAAGCGCAAGTGTGGTCACACTAACCAGCTCCGACCCAAGAAGAAGCTCAAATAAACGATTACTCCATGGATGTGGCGTCTGGGATTTGGCATTTGGGGGTCGATGGCGAGGACAGAGGAGAGCTTTCTTTTGTTCACACGAGGCTGGTTGTTTTTTAAAATAGCATGTGCAGCTCAGGCAATACATTCTAGATGATGCCCATATGACGATGTGCCGTGCCGCAAGGTGTCCCGGCCAGACCCCTCAAAAGAAATAAAAAGCATTCACGCTTCGAACAACGCTTTTATAGGAACGGTTGTGATCGTGAGCAGGGAATTCAGCTCTGCGCTGCGCCTCTTGCTGTCGCCGGATATAGATGATGCCACAGAAATTAAAAATTACTGAAAGAAATGAGCTCCTGTAACCACAGTATCGTGCATGTCTAAGCAACTTCTATAATCACGATACATTAACTAGGCGTCTGTTCACTCTATCCCTCGCATTGCAGGGTGTTTCATGTTCTTGAGCTCCACCGATAATCAAGAGCAGGGTTGTGATAAGACCAACGCCGTGAATCATGAGGCGTCGCTTAAACCTCGGAGCACGAGCTTGACACGCTGCGCGCTCCTGAATTACGACAACTGCCAAACTGTCCCAATTGGAAGCTGACGGCGACCTGTAACAAGTAACAGCAACTTTACCCTCCCTTGTAACAGCGCTGTTCTTTTTCAACCACGTACACGTCGCCAACCAAGAACGAGTCGCTCCCTAACACCAACTCAAAACAATCTAAAGATTGATCACCAGCTTTCATAATGTCTGGCTCCGGTTACGACGCCGTCGTCGACGTTGACGATGAGGTAGACAAACCCCATCTAGCTACACCAAGCTCATGCGACATTACCATGCATAGCCTCCTACGACTAAACTAACATAATGACCAGGGCGATCTCGGCCACACCGATCTCCAAGAAGACCTCGAATTCCATACGTCCAACTTCAACGACACAAATCCCAACACCCGCAAGCCTCCTTCCGGCGGCAGCGGTCTTCCCGCGCCAGCCACAGCTTCAAGCGGCTCTGGTTCATCCAAGCGCTTCCTCTGGAGTATGAACTTTTACGCGCAGTTCTTCGATGTCGATACCTCCGCCGTGTTGTCCCGCTGCTGGGCTGCCCTCTTCCCCAGGGCCAACTTCCTCGATGTCCTTGAGGGCAACCCTGACTTGTACGGACCGTTCTGGATCGCCACAACGGTTGTCCTGATCCTCTTCCTGGGCGGTACTATCAGCCAGTACATGTCTGATACGGGCAAGGGGCCGTTCCTTTATGATTTCAAGCTGTTGAGTGGTATGTCTACGCATCTAAAGCACTGTTCTTTGAGAGTTGCGCACTAACATTAAACCAGGCGCCGCTGGCCTTATCTACGGCTACACTCTTTTCATCCCCATGGGTCTCTTCCTTGCCCTCAAATACTTTGGCAGCGAATCTGCCAACCTTCTCGAGTGCTGGGCTCTATACGGTTACTCCAACCTGATTTGGATTCCCGTGGCCCTTATCAGCTCATCGCCCATTTCCATTCTCAACTGGGTGTTTGTCGGAGTTGGTTACGGCATCTCGGTCGCGTTCCTGCTTCGCAACTTGTATCCCGTTCTCAGCGCTACGGATCGTCAAGTCAGCAAAGTTCTGCTGGTCGTTGTCGTGCTACTACACGCCGGTTTGGCACTTGCCATCAAGATCCTCTTCTTCGCCCATGGCAGCCCTGTGTCAAGCACACCAGACAAGGGCAAGGGTGGTCGCATGTTTTAAGAAACTGGTTTTAGGGAATTCGATTAGAATATGATGGGATATAAGGGCTTGAATGACACGTGTAAGAGAATGTGTATTCCTGGCCTCAATTACAGCCACGGTACCAAAATGGAGTTTTGGGGATACGGATCATTTTTGCTATTGTTTGTACAATAAGTTAGAAGGCGCTTTCATCCGATCAATATTTCATCTCCTTCTCGTGTCCGATCCTTTTAATCACGCGGAACCGGTCCCTTGTGCTGCTCAACCTTCTCAACAGGACCTTGCTGAGCCTCCCAGTCCAACCAGCTCCCAGGATAATCGCTCACCTTCGACCAACCTGCATGCTCAGCCAGCTGTGCGGCCGACTTTGCGCGAATGCCAGCTTTGCAATAGAACAGCAGTTCTTTGTCCTTGGAAGGTCTCTTGAAGCCGTACATCTCCTCAAAGTCCTCCTCAGGAATATGGAAGCTCTGCGCTGCCGTCATGATAGGAATGTTGATCGCGCCGGGAATCTTGCCCGTGTCGTAGAGTTCGGCCGGTTCTCGAACGTCTATGTCGCATTGTCAGCCTACATTTTGTAGATGCAAAGATGATGAAGGGGTAAACATACCAACAATGACTATATCATCATTTTTGCCTGTTTTCACGAGCTCCTTCAATTCACCGAACTCCCAATGCTTGTACTCTTCTGATTGCTCTTTCTTGACGCTGTAGCTTCGCACCGATTTGGCAAAGGGCGCAAAGACTCGTGGTGCTAGTGAGGGCCTTGCTGTGCGGGCTGCAATGGTGAAGATAGGCCGCGCGGGGTGGACGGCCGCTGACGCACGCAGAGCCGAGGAGACGAGAGCGCGGCGGGACGCCATTATGATATATTATGGGTTCTTGCTTCGGTGGTGAGGTTGTATTGAAGTTCAAAATGGCGAATCTTGGACTATACCGAGTTAACTAAGCTAAGCTGCCTGACTAAGATATCTAGGGGTCTATCACTTCGGAAGCTTGAGTGGGGATGATGTAACGACTCGTAAAAATACCATGACGAGACTGGTTTCAGGTAGGTACTTATATATAAATGCCAACAATCTTGTCCTCAATGCCGAACTCTGTGTTCGTCAAAGCCCTCGCTGCACATATGAATAAGCAGGCCCGTTAAGAACTGCGGCCAGGTTTATAGGGAAAAAACGTGGTCATGAATCCTTCATGCTGACGTTAATTGAAACGAAACACCAGTCATTTCTCTCGTTCTGTTTAGCTGATCTTGAATTGTTTTTCATTTCGCTGTCCAAATACCACGGTACAATCGTGGCAATCATCTCTATGACCCAATCATCGCAAATGCCCTCGGGCTGCCAATATATACACCGAGAATAGGTATTAAAACTGATATCCATCATGTCTCTTCTTTTCGTCCACGTAGAGCTGCGTGGTTTCTCAAGCTCCATCCTTGGAATCTTTTCGAATAATTACTGGAAGTTCAGTAGTCCAGTTTGCTTTTCTATCCCGAAACTTGACCTGTTACAGCCATGTTCCTCGGCAACTCCTTTGAGCATGTCCCTCATCAGATGCGTTGCGACTGGTGAAACCAACCGTTATGGCATCAGGAACGCTGAAAGTACGGCCGACACAGCGGTATTGATTTCAGATTCAATAAAATTGTCTGATACCGCTTACCACTTTCTCTCCTCAAAGGTAAGAGGGCAGTCATCCTATCACAGGTTAGTCGTTGTCATGATATTTAGATGATGGCTATACACATACCATGGGGAAGATGGTAGCAAAGACCTTGATCTCCTCGGACTTGGGGGTAGCGTGATGCTTCCAGTCAAGCATGACAGAGGCCTTTCCGATCATGAGCGCCAGGTTCAGCTGAGCGTAGACCTGGCCGAGACAGTAGTGAGGTCCAGTACCGAACACCAAGTAGTTCTTGGAACCCTTCTCCTCGGCGTCACCGCTGTAGTATCGTTCGGGGTCGAAGTGGCTGGGGTTATCGTATACCTCGGGGTCGTGAAGAGCCATGAAAGTGGTGGGAATCAACATGGAGCCTGCGTGAGAATTTACAGTCAACTTTGGGGTCAAAAATACATAAGCGAAGTGTTCTTGAACTTACCCTTGGGAACGGTGTAGTCTTCAGTCAGGGGGAAAGCCTTCTTGGTAACATAGGGAACCATGATGACAGGAGGGCGCCATCGGAGAAGCTCACGGACAACAGCACGGGTGTAGGTAAGAGACTCGAGCTGGTCCATGGTGATGGGGGCGTTGGGGTCACCATTGCGGACCTTGATGTTTTCCTCTCGGACACGGTCAAGGACGTCGGGTCGCTGGGCGGTAACCTGGAAGAGCCAAGTGGCAGCACTGCTGGTGGCATCCTGGGAAGCGAAGAGGAAAGTGAAGATGGTCTGGGAAATCTCGTAATCGTTGAACATACGGAGCAGAGGAGAGGGCTTCTCGATATCGTGGGGCTCGCCCTTCGCCTCGGCCTCGCGCCAGCGCTCGGACTGGATCATTGACAGAACCCAGGCGTCCATGATGCAGGTAACCTCACCACCGGCGGCCATGCGAACCTTGCTCTTGGCAGCACACTTGGAGAACTCGGCCAGGACCATATCCGCAGCCTTCTTGCCATACCAAGACTTGGTGTAGGGGAGGATAACAGGGAGATTAACAAGCTCGAGAGCTGCGGTGATGAGGTAGTAGTCCTCGGCGATCTTGGTAACGGCCTCGTCGGAGATGTAGTGACCGACAAAAGTGCGGCAAGACACAGCACACATGACCTCGCGGAACTCGTGCATGAAAGGAACGGGCTTGCCGCCAGCATCCTTGGTCATCTTGAGGAAATGCTTGAAGTAAGTGTTGTAGGCCTCTTCCTGACCAGGCAGATAGAGCTCGAGAGCCTTGCGGGTGAAGAGTCCATTCAGGCCCTTGCGGAAATCAACATGGGCCTTTCCGTCTAGGAAAACCCAGTTGTCGTGTCCAAGAAGCTTAGGGGCAACGTCGACGACTGTGGGCTTGACATAAGCGGGCGAGTTGAAGACCTTGCGAGCCATATCACGGGTGGAAGCAATAACGACAAACCTAGAGAGCTACATGTTAGTATGGCCAATTCATTGCTATAAACCGCTTCTGAGTAACTTACTTGTGGAAGATAGAAACGCAGCTGAGAGGACCACTGCTCCATTTGGCATGATAGCCGTCAAATCGGGGGTCCATGGAATCGAGGAATGGGCCGATGAAGGGAACCTTCATGGCGGGACCCTCGATAGGGCCTTTCCTAATAATGTAGGCAACTATACGAAAACTGTGGTTAGTCATATGACACCTGAGCCTAGCAAAAGAATAACATACTCTGATCATAGGCAACGCAGAGGGCAATGAAAGTAAACACCCAAGTCCAAACACCGGCATTGGAGACGGCCTCGATAACATAGTCAAGTTGGGGAGGAAGGTTGACGTTGGCGTATTTTGTGCCGGCCAAAACGGACGAGAAGCCGCCGGCGGTAGAGTTAACGGCCTCCATTGTGTTTACGTAGCGACGGGAGAAGTCTAACGAGAGTCGCTCGGATAAGTCGCGTCGCAATCGAATTCCTAGTCGAAGTCGCAACCAAGCGAGATGTGCTGCTGGTTGTTGAGTCTCTCACAACCACTGAATACTCCTTGCGACTAAGGAGAAGTTGGGTGAAAGAGAAAGGAGGGAGGGTAAGGAGAGGGAGGGGAGGGAAGGTAAGGGGAGAAGAAGGACCTATGTAAAAGAAGGGGAAGTGGAGGTTGTATTTCCTTCCAAGTTGGGAGGTCCAATGTTAAGTCCCTTAGTAATTG
>JABCQV010000316.1:0-41378 GCA_013186375.1 Fusarium aywerte
CCATCATCCTCCTCACCCTCCCCCGAGCCCGTATCAGCATTATCCTCCTCGACCTGTCGAACATTCTTCAGCTCCGCCGACGCCTTCTCACGCTGCGCCCGCGCAACCGCATCACGAACCCGATCGCCGCCATCATGAGCCAGAGCCCTATCCTCCTGTTCAAGAATATCACCGGCAGCAACATCCACACCAACATCCGCAGCAACATCCACAGCAACACCCACATCAGCACCCGCAACAGCACCCACAACAGCACCCGCAACAGCATCCTCAACAGCACCCTCCTCTGCCTCCCTCGCCGGCGCACCCAGCGCATCACCCATACCCGCCTTACGGCCCAAGAGATCCTCCGATAAAACGAGACCCTGCCGAGGATCAACGCCGACCTAATTCGACGGGCCATGCGCCCGAAGGGATGTCGTCCACACCACATCTCCCGCCGACTTCGCTCCCACCACCACCTCCTCCCGGCGCATACTCAGAAAACTCGCGACACATGAATTACGACAGCGCGCCTTCGATGCCCCCAACTCCGGGTGGCTACCGTGCGCCCAGCTATCCTCCGCCCACTCCTGTGCCTCATCAGACGTCCTATGAGCAACATGGAGGCTATCCCTCAGGTCATGAGCCATTTTACAGTGTGTATTCGTCGTCTGTTCCCGCCAAAAAGAAGAACACGCGAGCTTCTCAGGTACCCTTCTTTCCAAGCTCCAGATTTGCGTAAATGCTAAAACGAATACTAGGCATGTGACAGCTGCCGGCAGTTGAAGGCCAAGTGCGACGAGACAAAACCATGCAAAACTTGCAAAGAAAAGGGCGTGGAATGTAAATACCGTGACCCTGTTCCCAAGGCGTAGGTTTCGCAATTTCTTTGCTTTGTGGATCCAATCACTAAAGACATTTAACAGAACGGACAAGGCACAGGCCGACATTCTAGATGGCCTCAGTGGTGTTCAGACCTCACTCAATTCGATCCTGTCGCAAATGGGACGGTTTGATCAGAGGATGGTCAAGTTGGAATCGCTTCTGCCAAAACATATTGCGGCATCAACGCTCAAAACTGAATCCTCCACTGAAGAAGAGTACAAGCGAGCACCGGCATCGCCTTATGTGACTAACGGCGCTTCTACCGACCCTTACTATACTGATCCTCATCGTGATCATCCATCGTCGGAGCCCATGCCGCTTCGTATGATGGCTGAAGATGAGATGGAGGTTGAGCCTGGTCCACCCGTACCTCCTGGAGAGCCCGCCATTCCTATTAATCACACGACATTGGCGGGTCTACTTTTGGAATGGCCCTCTGTCCGTGAGCTGACAAAGCATCATATCGAGCGAGAGGGTATTCGATATATTAGCGAGTATCCCATCAGCCAGGAGCAAAACCGGGGCGTTTTGATCGTTTATGGACGGGGTGAAGATTCTCACCCGTCGCGACACGTTCGAGAACCGACCGACCACGGCAATTTGGATATGGCCGACGATTCGTCAGACATGGCATCTCCTTCGCCAGCGGCCGATTGGGGTCAACTAGGTGGACTTAGTCCCCCGGATCAAGTGGAATATAAGGGTGGCGTCTTGGCGTTTGATGGAAACCCCGACTTCTCAGAGTCGAAAGTGTGGGCGTATGTCGAGAGTTTCAAAGAAAATATCCTCAATATGCACCCTATCATCCAGCCCAAGCTACTGGATTATTGGGTCAGGCACTTTCTAGATAATCTCCCAGCCTCACACCCACGATCCACCAAACCCCAAACGTCCAAGCCTACATTTGCTGTTGGAGGAGGTTCCCAGACGCCAGAAGCCGCAGGCTCAAAAAGGAAACGATCGCCAGGGCCGGATGGTTCCGAGCCACCCACACCCGCGCCACAACGTGCCGGCCGACCAGATCGGTCCATCCACAGCGCCCTGGTTCTCACTGTTCTAGCTTTGGGTAAGGTCTGTCTGCACCGCGATAACGTGCCCGATGTTGTCCATCCTACCGAGCCGCTTCCTCATGGCAGCCCAGCCATTCGTAACGGAGCCATCCCGCCTTCGCCTAACCAAGGCTCTCCTCCCGGGTACTCATCTCACTCGCACTCCTCAGGCCTGCCATCGCCCAAGGAGCAGGAACGTAACATTCATAGCCGCCGTTCCTCCATTCATGGCGTGGGCGGTTACCGCTCCGGCTATAGCCTAAAAAAGAACTATGAGGTGATACCTGGCTTGGAGTACTTTGCGTATGCTACTGATATTCTTGGAAACCACCTGGGTGCTTATAATAATATGAAGAATGTCTATGCCAACATCTTCGCTGGACTGTATCATGGTCAGCTGGGTCGACCGATGGAAAGCTTTGCTTTTATTCACAAGGCCAGCCATAAATTGCAGGTCATCATGAGACCGTGAGTTTTCAAAAAAAAAAAAAAAAAAATTGATTAGAAAGACATCAACGACTGACAACATTCTAGGAGCTTGGATAAGATGAGAAGAATTAAGCGGAACAGCGAATTCATTCAGGAGACCAAGTACAACCAGCTCGCCCTGACTTTCTGGACTTGTCTACAGCTTGAGAGTGATCTCATTGCTGAGATGCAACTTCCTCCATCGGGACTGCTATCCTATGAAGATGACATGCCGCATCCCAACATGAGTCTTTTGGAAGGCTTCAACCAGCGCATCCTGGACAGTTATCCAGGCCAACTGTATCTGCGAACTCATCTGAACAGCATCCATCGAATGTTTTATGCACCTGAAGATCCCGCCAAAGCAGGCAAAGATAAGTTCAGAAATGTTGGCGTAGTATCCGACGCTGTTTCTGGCATGCACTGGGTCGCACCAAGCTTTGCATTTCGAGAGGATGACCCACCAGCCGACGATATCCTGGCCGCAAGACTGCGGGCGAAGTACTGGGGCGCTCAGGTCATCACCTACCGTCCGTTTATTCGCCAGATTCTTCAGTTCTCGCACTCGATAAAGAACCACGCTTCGAGTCCCAACTTCCCTAGCGTCAGCTCTGAATTCCGACAGGACGTTACTGCGCCAGTCATTCATCCCAAGGCCAGGACGATTGGAGATATTGATCCTCAAGTGGTTGAGTTGGCTAAGAAGGGCATCAAGGCACTTATCGAAAGTACCCGCGCCTTTCATGGCCTAGGGGACAAGAGGCCGATCATCACCAATATCTTCGGCACTGCCCATGCGTGAGTTCCCTTGTTCAATTTTTTGTATTCTATAATGCTGACCAACTTTAGTCAATGGGGGAACCTGTTGGTCCTTTCGGCTGCTTTCCGCGACCCTGTGCTTCACAGCTATGTGGATGAGGAACTGCTGCGAACTTTGTTCCACAAAACAATTCAATTCTTGCGACAGTCTGCAACAGCAACGAGTGCACTTCGAACGGATATGCACATCCTCGAGGGTCTTCAGAGAGACCTCTTCAGCTATGATCCTAGGACCAACTCAAGCTTCTCGAGTGGTACAAGCGGACCTGGCTATCACACCCCAAGACCTGTTGCCATGGCCGCCCCGCCCCAGATGCCTCATTCAATGAGCGATCAAGGACACCCACGTTCCATGCCTCATCATCTTCAGATGAGCTCATCGCATGGGCAGTAATAGGATCAATGTAATTTCCGCACTGAGGTCCCGTACTGATGACTTTCTATTATCAACTTATCATCATGAAATGGCGTTTTGGTAACTGATGCAAACGCGCCGCAAGAGATGATGAAAGCGCGCCATAGTATGTATGGCAGTGCGTTTCAAGACGCCTTGCAAACAAAATGTACTTGACGGATAACGCAACAATACCCCTTTGCGCATGGATCGCGCACACTTGATATGATCAGGGAGAATGGCGCACCGCATGGCACCATTATGTCGAGCAGAGGTATCCTGGATTGGTTTTAGCCTTTCCATTGCCTCGTCGATTCATTACATTGTACCATCAACAGCAACGTACAACAAAAGAATACCCCCCTTTGGGTGCAAACCCCAACTTGAGCACATATGGTTGTATATACATTGATGGATGTATTTTCTTTTCGGCTTGGCCAGTCATTTGCTTGATTTTGTTCATAGAGAGGCTCATCTGACATTTATTGTTTTGATTTTTCACAAGAATTGCATTGCATGGCTATCCGGTATGGCAAATGATATTTCTGAACATCATGGATCTCGATTTTCCTTTTTCACATGGAGGGATTCGGAGGAGATACCACTCATGGTTGCTGAGCATTATATATAGTACATACATCTTGAATGAAGAAAGAGGAGGAAAATATTTGCAAGCTTACCGTCATTTTTGTTAGTCCCAATATTTAGAGGCAACTCACTCGAAAAAGAGGCCAAGAATATATATATTCCATGAAGCAATTATTCTAATATTGACTGAGGGAGCAAAACTAAGGAAACAAACATACAGACCCGTGTTTCCTGTATGTTCTATGACGCCATTGAGGCCCTCGTCCTTTAATCCTGGCATTTTTTCCTGCATCCTATTCATTGCGTGCATCATCTCGATTGTGGCCAGCAAACACCCCCCCCTGCCCCTGGAGATGCACATAGTACATACATACTGAGGTACTTACTGTAGGTGAAATGCATGGGGGAGGCACTTGTACAGTACATGGCCACCTTGATCTGAGCGTCCCCCACTAAAAGCAAAGGTCTTCCAGAAGGTCTTGTATCCTTCTTCGGCGTTTCCGTTTGTGCTTCTAGAACATTAGGATATCAAAGATATTGAAAATTACTAGCAAAGAAAAGAAAGGAAAAGGGCCACAGAGCACATATACATACTGCAACTTGACTTGATTAAAATGATAAATCAATTTATCTCTACACACCGACTCTCAACTTCGCTCCCTTTCATGTCTCGAACGAGCCATTCTAATAGTTAGCTTGGTATCCGGTCAACACAGGATCCAAGTTTCACGCAGACGAGGAAAAAGCACTTATTCCTACCTGTCATAAAGGTTCAAAGCAGGGGTAGCGAAACACGAGGGCTAGATGAACGAGTATTGGCCACGAGCGTTGTGAGAACCACTCTACACCTACGTAAGATATCCATTCTTGTACTTGTTGCTAGTCCATAATACCTATAGTAGTGAGGCGGTCAACCAAAACCACACCGAGGGTGAGGCGTCTCTCCCAAAGTTGACTCGTCGCCGAAATTGTATGTAGCGGTGACATTTGGGAAGATATGTATAGTATAGTATAGTATTGGCACGGGACTGGCAATCAAGATATAATAACGCATGTATGTTTCAGGCAGTCTCAACGGCCATGAACCAATGTCTTGTGTCTTGCAGTGACTGATCATGTAGCGTCTAGGCTCCAATCTTGTAGAACCATGGATGATTGACGGATATTACGGCCTCTGGTCCTCCTAGGTACAGTCAGGTTTGTGATTAAAGTGCATTGAATACATTGACTGCAAAATCGAACTTCTTCGTACTATCAAAAAGGACAAACAGTCGAGGGATCAGAGTGGTTGAAATAAGGATTGGCCTTTCAGGGCTGGCAAGCGCGTGAGGACATATTTTCATGAACTCGGTCTTGAGCAATATCATTGAAAACAATGTTTCACACGAGGTCAAAGCCTCGTCGTCCAGCACGACTGGAGGCCTGTCGATAGTTCTAAGGCAGTAAGAAAACAGAATCGCCACTGAAAACGTCGTTCAGTGGCGACAACTACTCTGATGTAGCCCTGACGGAACAGCATTTCCAGACTGGATTCTGTCAGCTGATCTTACATGAAGTGGCTATGAAAGGGGAGCAGAAAGGCATCAGGAGCTTGCCCTGAAAGGCGACGACTTACATCTGACGATACCGCCGGTTCATTCCGACGTGATGAACGTCCAATCCACGGCGAAGGGCATCGACCAGCCATGGTGCAACTGTGTCCCTACTCAAACTGCGTACCATGTCGTCAAAATCGGATTGCTGCAAAGCTAAGCCGACCCAAAGGCACCTCCTGGTCGAAGTCTTCCCACTCGCTGTTCACAGTTCTCGCCTCTTTACAACCGAGTCAAGCTTGGAACGGATCTCTTCTGTAGCCTTGGATCGACTCCGGGATGTCCTTCTCATATGCTTCCACAGCGAGAGACAATCTCATGCCTCCAAGTTCACGTTGTCCAACACAGATCTGTTCCTATAAGACATTAGTGATATCCATAAATGTGATGAGAAAGCCTGCCTGCCCTTCAGCGCAACTACTGGATGCATAAATCTGAAGTTGGGACTCATACTGTCGCCCTCATCTAGACCAGGTACAGGCAGCTTCACAGAGTTTGAGATGCCCTTGGAAATAAAGTCCTCGGGCGCATCATATATGATTTTACGGAGTTTGAATATCGTACCCCATGAACAATCATCTTTATGCCATAACCCTTCTGCGCCTGTGGCATGGCCAGCCAGTCTTTGAGCTCATAAGGTTACCTACTGTGACTGAAAGCACAATAATAGGGGAAAGTTGAACTGCTCAAATCGATTTTCCGTTTTGTTTTCGAGATGACTTGGATAATCGTGCTTCTATCTCGTTGCAGCAATCTGATTCATCACGGCTTTCGTCGGTGTCACATAGATCAAAGCCCCATCGTCCCTCTCTTCAAGTACTTTCCTCATTGCGTAGAAGTAGATTCAGGCAGATGTTGGTGCTACTACCAAAAAGCTTTCGTTCGCATCGATAGAATCGAGAATGTTACGTTGCGAGGCATCCGGCTCAAATTGCACTCGTGCACCTATCTGGCTGAGGATGGAATCGTCTGTCCACGTACGGGGTACCATATTCAATTTGTAGAAGTCGATTGTTCCACAATAGCTTGCGGACATCCTTCAGAAGCACTGGTCTGACGGAGAATGGGAGTGTCTGCGGAGTTTCGAGAGTGCTAATAGGTAGTGAAGTGACCGCCAATACCTTGAGAATATCCTGAACAGTGTTGTCGATGTCAGGTGTACATTTTACCGACTTGGATATTTCGCCAAGCCAGCTCCAGATCATCAAAATCAGATACAGTACTAACGTTATTAGCTGCATATAGAGAGCAGAACGAGATCACCACTGACCTTGAAGCGAATCCTCGCGAGCTTGCCTTGAGGTAGCGATCGATTAGGCTGTTGACTTTCTCAAATCGCTGCACTTGTCGTGCCAGTGATTCAATGTGTCCATTACTTTGGCCTGTGCCTCCTGATCGCCACGTGTTTGGGCTTCTAACATTGCGCTCTGCTTGCCTCCTTTTCCGGACTTCTGTTTATGATACTTAGACTGGGCAGCCTTGCTGGTTGTAACAAGTTTCTGTTTCGGCCGGGAACTGACCACGATGGTTTCTCGATTGAAAGTCTCACCGGTCGAACTAGTACGACTCGCACATAGAAAGTAACCTCGGTCATTCGCAGCTCACGGCTCTTGAGTTGGGTGACAGGTCCATAAACACAAGGTGGCTCCCACATAGTGCCTACTACCTAGTAGGTAGACAACTCAAGCAAATAGCCCAGGGGAAATCACAAATGTTTCGATCAAGAAAAGATACGGGCCTAGTCACAAGCCATCGGCAAGCCACAGCCTGATGCTGTTGGCCCGGATCAGCGACAATGAATGAGATAACAGTCTCATTTAGAAAGACGATTAGCCTTCAGCTTCCCACGGATACTTTCAGACGTCGCATGGGAGTTCAACAATCACTGCATAGTACAATCATGTAGGAGACACAGAATGTAAAAAGGACGTCAAAATATATAGACAATCTGCACCAAGATAACTCGCATGACACCCGATATAGCAGTCACACGGATATCCGCCTCACTCGTCCACCGTTCTGACTTCTAGGTGCATGCAAGCCTTATACAAAGTCCACATTCCAATACTCCCATTTTAGTCCGCCGTAACGCCACGCGCAATGCAAATTGAGCTTAACAACATCGGGATATATAACCACGCTCATCGTGCTAGTCTATTAGAGGACCCCGACCATCAGGCTCTCCAGCATACCTCCTGTTATAGTTGCTTGTTGGGCTCTTTCCACCTCGGCCTTAACTCGGCGGTGTAGAGTCCTGAATCCCTCATGCAGTTCTGCTGAGCCGCTAACAAACTCGGCATAGAGCTCTAGAAGGTGAAGGCCAACCTCGACACAGACACTCACGTAACGGGGGTCACACATGTGGGCGCAAACCCACTTCAGGATGGGTTGGACTGTATGCTCATCTCGGGACTCCAGGGCATCTCGGAGGGCGCTTCGGTGGCGGAGAGCAAGGAGAAGTGTGAGTACATTAAGAGGAGAATGCTCGGGAGAGTGCTTATCAAGGACCAGATCCAGGGCGCGCGCATATCGAGCATGTCGTAAATCACTCTGCCAGGAGCGCTCCTTTTTCTTGTGCACGCGAGGCTCGTTTGCGATGACAACATCAGCCCCTTCGCCAACCATGTCTAGCTTTTTAGCGGCAGTTACCCTACGCTTGCGCTTCTTACGCTTGGCATCGTGAGCTTCTATTGAGCCAGCGACAAGGGCAGCCATTTCCTTCTCGCGCTCGGCTTCCCTGTTTGCCTCGGCGCCAGTGAGGCGGGTTCGCACACTGAGGACTCCAGACTGCATACCAACAGCGAGGTGGCGGTCGCTTGAATCGGCGTCATCGCTAGAGGGGATGACCTTGACTGAAAGGACAGGAGATTGGTATTTGGTGCTTGAAACGACGTTCCATCCGGTCGTTTCAAAGACCTTGACGTGACCCTCGAGACCACCACTAACCAAACGTCGGCCATTAGATGCCAGGCTGAGGGATGTGACAGTCTTTTGGTGGTTGGTGATCATGTGTAGAGGGCGCGCGGCGACCAGATCGAGAACGCTAATCGATTCACCGGCGGCGGCAAGAACGGTGGTTCCGGTTGTCATCGGCAGGACGTCCTCGATAGGTGCTGCATGCTTGAAAGTCATGACAGCGCTGTTGCTTCCTGTTCGAGGGTCCCAAAGCTTGACGGTCGAGTCGTAACTTCCAGAGACAATCATGTTAGACATAGTGCCAGGCATGAAGTTGGCGCATCGCACGTAATCGGAGTGGCCAACAAAAGTAGTGGTAGGATCATTGCTAGGAAGATCCCAAAGTCGCACGGTCTTGTCGTCGCTTGCACTCAAAAGAGTGGTCAACTCAGTAGGCGAGAACTTGGTGGTCCAGACGGGTTGCTTATGATGTGTCCATGTCTTGAGGATGGCCCTAGAGCTAACATCAAAAACTTGGATCTTTCCGGTGTCATCACCTGCAGTCAGCACCCTCCCGTCTCTTCTGATTTCACCACTGCGCGCAATATCTCCGAACCGAGTAACAGTCTTGGTAAGCTTGCGCGTTCGATTCGAGAAGATTTGTACGCGCGTGCCTGTCGTAATTGTGAAAGAATCGTTGTTGGACGAGATGTGAACGACGGGATAGTTCGTAGGCGACGGAATGAGAATCTGATTCTTAAAAGTTTTCCAGTATCGTTGCTCTGCGGTGACGGGTGTAGGGCCCGAAGGCAACCTGATCTGCGGGAGAGGTGCCACCTGAGCTGCCATTGTGTCGTTTCGTGATGACGGGCTTTTGTGATGGTGGTAAGAGTTGAGAGCTGCCGTCTGCGTCTGCTTGCTTCAAAGCCGCCGTAATTTTTTTTTTCTGCGATAAGGATAAGATATGAAATTTAGATGGCTGAGGAAATTCAGTGGGGCAAGTACACATACTAGCCATTTTAGGTTAGACCGCATCTCCTCCCTAAACTACCTACTTCCTTAACCACATTGAATAAGTAGGTATCTAAGAAGTCGACAGCACAACTACAAATGGTCAGTAAGTGTATAGGAACAAAATAGCTGGTGATAGCAACTTGCTACTATCTATTACTTTGCGATACGTCTAAAGTCAAGTCTACGAGTACTCTTAGTCTTGCTAGCATTCTCATGACATCTGCTCAAATGGCTAGAGGTCTTTCTCAAACACATGGAGTATTAACTGATGCAGTCACAAGAAAAGAATGATAGAGAATGACTGTCGCAGACTCAGGTTCTTGATGATATAAATATATTATATATGACAAATATAATTTTGTCCAATCTCACCAGCCCTAGACATCTAAAAGGAAACTCCAACATGGCCTCGCGTGTCCTCCCAAGTCTTACTTTACTCAAACGCCAAAATCATTACCGCAATGAACTATAATAGTGTACATTTCCTTTATGTCTCGTTACCTTCGTTGACTTAGTATCCTCCCCTTCTTCGGGACCTACCTGTACCAATATCAATTCGTTGCATTTCTTGCATTAGTGCCAATTCCTGACCGCCGCCGTTCGCACCGCTCATCATCGGCATGGGAATCTTTGCTGGAATCGGTGGACCGCCGTACGCCCCACGATTCTCGTCTTCAAGATCCCATGTGCCCGCACGCGGTAATCCTCGAAGGGAAGCGTTACCATACGGCGCCCTCTCCTGGTAATTGTCCTTAGAAATTGGGGCCAGTGGGCTTGAAGCCGCTGGAGAGTTGTCCGCTGATACTCGGTTCGTCCGCTTCTGGAGGCGGGTACGACCAGCTTGGGGAGGAGTGCGAGCTTCATCACCGAATGAATAAGATGTGTTCAAAGCAGACATCGAATGACGCCCGCTGCGCGGGGCCCGGCGGTTGCTGGGAGGCATTGGCTTGACTCCTGATAGCTGAGGTCTTGAACGGGTTTCAGTGCCGGGTTCTGGCTTCTTCTTCTCTGGTTCAGGTGCCCAGGTCTCCATGGGAAGATGGTCGGAGGGGTCGATCTCCCGTCCGTCGTATGTGATGATCTTTTTTGGCTCGTCATCCATAAAGTCTGGCGAGGGGCTTGATCCATTTTTAGACGAAACAAGGCTGGGGTTAAGGGCGTCATATGAATCAGGTCCAAAAGGAATGTCCGACTTCCTCCTCTGGTCGTCGAGAGGAGGAGCAGGACTCACTGACTTGCGCTTGATTCTGTGGTGCGGGTTTGGGCTGGTACGAGGGTCAGGAGAGACGCCTCGATGCTTCACAAGTTGTTGTTCCGGTGGATTATAAGTAATAGCCCGTCGGTTATAAGGTTGAACGGCATACGCATGCTCAGGCGGTGGTTGGTTGTACCCTTGGTCAGAAGGTGGCTGGTTATATCCTTGCAAGGACTCGTTCCTAGGGCGTCCTCGAGGAGGTGTAGACATGCTGGGCATGCTCTGGGAGTGCTGCCTTCGATCATGCCTCCGGTCCTCATAAATAAGGCTTGTCAATTCCAGAGATTGGCTTGCATCCAGTCCTGGCACAAGAGCCGCTGGCAGAGCTGGGGGCGCATGATTATGTGGACTTTGCATATGCGGCGCGATCTTTTCAGCTGGGTGGCCGGCGTAGTTGCCCTGGCCATTGTGAGGGTAGTACGTGTTATCGCTAGGACTCCTGGAGTAGCTTCGACCATGAGATGGTGACAAAGCGACTTGCCAGTCCTCTGGATTTTGATATCCCCGGGGCGAGTGAGATGGCGAGTAGTCTTCTCGGAACGGTGCTGGCGCAGGGGATCGCCGCAAAACCAGAGGCGCAGGATTTGGATTGTCGTCAAAACAAAGCTCGTCAGAGCGCTGGAACTGTGAGCCATTCTGCGTGTAGTTTTGCGGTGACGAACCGCCAGTCTCGGGCACATCCTCAACTGTGGGCTGCATAGATCGATAGTGAGGATCGTAACTCGCATCATACGAGCTGTGTCTCGGCATGCCATCATAGGCGTTCGAGTTAGGAGAAGAGGCTTGGTTTGTAGCGGGGGCTGAATCATATCCTCGGAACGCTGGGCGCCCAGGGTAAGGCACCATTGACTGTCTCTGAGCCTCATGTCTCAGAACGTCATGTCTCATCTGCGGAAGCTTGTTTGGCGACGTCTCCATACTTCTTCTCGGCACAAGCTCTTGACCTGAACTGTTACCTCTGCTCCGGTGTGCAGGTGGTGGTGGAGGACGTTCAGCCTCCTCTGGAGAATACTGCCTGGGATCGTCTAATAGCGCTGGCGGTTGCTCGTAGAAGTCTGGCTGAGAGGAGTAATGGCCACGAGGATCCATCAGCTCCTGTTGAGAATATCTGTGGCTGTACTCTCGGTCATCGTACTGTCGAGGTTCCTCATAAGCGATCATCGACCTTCGAGACGGGCGTTCTCCGCGGGTCGGTGTTGCATACTCCTGTGGTACATGTCCATGTGGGGATGTCGAATATTGATCCGTTTGACGGCGGGATGAGTGTGAAGGAGGCGTATTGTACTCGACAACTTGCAAGGGAGATTGAGTTGGTACAAAATTGCCAGAATGTGAAATCTGCTTGGCATGCGTTCGAGGACCAGCAGGCGTTTCCGAAGGTGCTGCTGCTGCTGGGGCCGGCGCTGGCGCAGGCGCTGTTGTCGGAGCTGGAGCTGGAGGTGACACAGCTGGAGCTTCGCCAGTGACAGGATCGGATGGCAAAGGACGTCTTTTCACAGGAGTTCTTTGCTTGACAGATCCTTGATCTGGTTCAGCTGGGGCAATCTGCTTTGGCTTCGCTACCGGCTTGTCGGGCTTTGGTCGAGTGTCGTAGAATGTGATTTCGACTCTGATTTCACCGGCGTATTTGCCTTTGCAGGTCAATGTTTGCCAAAAGTCGTTTTGTCCGCCACCAGGAACAATAATTGCCCTCAAATCGATCCATGACTCTCCAATCAAGTCTGTTCGCTTGTCGTCTGTAAAGATAGAGAGCTTCAGTTGGTAGTAATCTGGGCAGTCATGAACTGTGAACCGTAACTCTTGATCCCTAATTTTTGAGTTAATGTCAGCTGATCCTCTACAGACCCTCCAAATTGAAAGTCTTACCATTTTGGCGTTTGTCCACCACGGACATCGGTTGTTGTCTTCCTGGCTTCCTTCCCCAACCTGGCCGCACAGTAGGGGTCTTGCTTTCCAATTGTCTTGCGATTCGGCAGATTTTTGGCTCGATCGACGATAGCGACCAGGGTTCCGATTTCTGGGCCGTCTACTGCAATGTCGGCAAAGATGCCTGCAGTGTGCGCTGCGCTCATGAGGTTCTTGACCTTGGCTGCCATTGCAGCTATACGCACAAGGGCAGAGGTGACTGTGCAGTGAAGTGAGATGAAGTGAATGAAGGGTTTCCGATAATCGATGCGGTCGGTTTGTTTACATAGACAATGGTTGCTAGCGACTAAAGATAGCTTGGTTTCGGTAGCTGCAAAGTCGGACTGGCGTCAAGAACGATAAAAATGACTAGCGCAAAAGCAAGAACGACCCAGAACAGAGAAACAGTCGAATAATAAATGCCCAAAGAATGAATAGTCGAGAAGGTAAAGTTTGAAACGAACCAGATGGGCGTTGATTGACAGTACCGGACTAGGAGGAATATGGGTATAACGTGGGATTAAGCTTCTGACAGAGCAAACGTTCCGGAGTGCTTGGGTTGCAAGACGGGGAGTTATTGATCGATTCGAAGTGAAAGAGAATGGAATAGAAAACAGGCCGAGTGAATTGAATAGAGCGATGACGGAATGACTGGCGCAGCTTGCAATGAAGAAGCCAGGCGAAGTGAAACGAAGCGGGTGCGATGGATGATGATATAGAGCTGAATAGCTTTCAAAGTTAGTAGACCAGCCGCGAGGAATAAACTCTCGGAATATTTAACAAGAGAGGGTAGAGTTTGTCAGATAGAAGAGAGCATTCGTTCGCTCTCTGTTACAAATGAATGTGATGGAACAGGATATCGAGGCGTTGTATACGGCTGGCTTGCGTGTGGTTGGGGGCTGAAAGCGGTAATCGCGTGGGTCTCAGTGGGACAGTAGCAGTGGAGCCTCTGACGGGAGGCTGGGCTTTGGGCTGGAAACAAGGAGGCTGGTGCACCTACTGCAGGGGCTGAAGCAGTCCCTGGAGCCGCCCATTCGTCGAGTAGTTCTGGGGGATTTACAGGGAACCTATGCCCAGATTAACAGGGGGGAGCTGAGAAGCTCTAAAGTTTGTGTGCGTCCAGGGGATTGGAACCTTGGCCGCATTGAAAATTGGAATGGTCAGTTACAAAGTCGCGTCAGTCACGCACGAATAGCCAGATTCAACATGGATGGTCTGGAAAACCAAAAGGCCTTGTTTCTTCCGACCTCCCGCTCTCATCCGAATCAGGGGATCATTTCAGCGACTGAGAATTGGAATCCACCTCAGCTTGGTTCGGCATTACAGGGACGAAGAAAGACAGATCCCCATCAGTCAGTCAATGGATGGTTTCATCCGGATCATCGCTTTAATTCTTGAGGCGAAAAAGAAAGTCTCGATGCGAATGAGATATTCCATCTGAGTTAGCTACGTACCGATTGTATTAAGGTATTGCACCAGCCATGGCTCTCTATTACCCGCACTGCCATCTATACACCACACCTCATTTATGAATAGAAAAGATGCATCTCTTGTACGCGCGTGTTTGGCGAAGTCATGCTCACAGCCACATAACTATTGCGTATATGTTTAGACGCTCCTTCGGACTCGCGATTGCCAAGCTGTTGGCTGACGTTGACAGTTCCACATGGAGCGATTCATTATTCTCAACTGTGAATTTTAAATTCTACTCAATTACGGCCTTGAATAACATCAATTCATTCAACAGTTCACGAGATCAGTCGTGGTCAATGCTGACCATACCATGTCCAAAGTCTCTTTACCGCCTTGGATGGCTGGAATTATATTCAAGTTGGGCTAATGGCGGGAAGCGAATAAGTACAAGTCCTCCAGCCTAACGACATGATGGTGCGCTCAGGGCCCCCATCTGGACTGTGGGACTCACTCTAAAGTAAATCGCTGAGGCGTTCTGTAATAGTAAACCCAAAAGCAGAGCCGGGATAACGGGCCCTGAGCGTTGAAAGACCCCTGCCTTGCATGTCACTTGTCGCCAGTTGACCCGTCTTTTGGTGAAATAACGGCTCTCAACCTGTCCGAGTTTAATCGGGAGATGTCCTGTCCTTTGACGAGATCCCCAATTACATGACCCACTCACTGGATCGTTCCCTGGCTGGCTGAACGCCAAAAACAACCTCTTCAGCAGAACATCCATCATCGTGATACCGAATCCGGTTTGATGTCATAGCATGTTTGCGGCGGTTAAGGGCACTCGGTTGCCATGGGAAATAACATAATAGTGTCACGCCCCTTTATTGTCTATAATCTAGTCTAGACTCTAGAGCATGAATTCTTTCGTTATTGACTTCTCCTCTCGGCTTACGTCGATTGCATTACCCACTGGTTTCACACAATGGCCGCATGCTAAGTAAGATGTCATGCTGTAGCGTCCAGGATTGTGGGTTTCACCACCAAAAAATTCGTTTCTGATATAAGTGGGTAGAGGTTAGGAAGCGAACCGAAGTCAACAAAAGGACGTGCAGTATTATTCGATGTCAACAAGATCCAGTATTTTCCCACATCTCGACTGCATCGAGACCGTGACGGCATAGCCATCATGACCAGGCCAAGACAAATTGATCGATTCCAAGCGCATTGAAGAAAGAGATATGCAAAAGTCTGCTCAAAGGAATGCTGGCAATCCTCGTTGGTCATATTATGTCATTGCATATGCTATCCAACTACCAGTCACAGCTCGTGGCAAGCAGAGCCGCAAGCTGTTCAAGATGGGCCTTGTCGACCTCATCGAAGCCGTTCAACTCAGCACAATCGATATCAATGATAGCCACTAGCTTCTTAGAACCGTCGTCCTGAGCAACGAGAATAGGTACAACGATCTCGCTCTTGCTGTCACCATCACAGGCGATGTGTCCAGGGAACTCCTCCACATCTCGAACTAGCTGTGTCTCTTGCGTTGCTGCCGCTGTACCACATACTCCCTTGCCGAACTTGATGGTCTGGCAGGCAACCTTGCCTTGGAATGGGCCGAGGATGAGTTGCGGCTCTTGAGATGACTTGTCGAGGACGTAAAATCCTACAGTTGAGAATTTTGTCATTATTGGTCACCATGTGAATTTGAGGGCGTTGTCACTTACCAGCCCAGTTCACATCTTTGCTTGGTGAGTTCAAAGATTTGTATGCGTGCCACAGCAGGGAGGCGGCGTTTGAGAGGTTGCTATAGAATGATCAGTCATGTATAAATGAGATGGATTTTGTGTTGCTCACCAAACCTATAAATGGCAATGAATTAGAACGTGAGTCAAGTACATCTGATACAAAGGGTGATTGGACAAACCCAGTTACGCTGGTCTGTGACTAGACCTTCGGCCTGCCAGAGCACTTGCTCATAGGCATCATCCTTGGTGACGCCCTCGGCAAAGTTTGACGCATCAGCATGAACCTATAAAGAATGAGTCAAAGTCAGTCAGTTCCAGATGCATTGAGTTTGGGTATAATATGTATGGGACGGAAGTAGGACGGACATACCATCTTGATTTGTTTGGGGGGAGTGGTCTATAGGAACTTTTCAACGATGTTCAAAGTAGCATTCACAAAATTGACGATAATTATGCTTCAATCCGTTCTAGAAGAAATTTCGAAGTCGGTAACGAGAAACCTTGTGGAGTTGATGGGACTTTGATCGCCGGTACAGTATTGTATGAATTTGTTACCTCCCCGCAAAAATGTGCGCCTACTATGTCATTTTAGCGGCTATGAGGACTTGGATGTCTTGTCTGTACATGTAGAGACAGAATAATTCAATTACAATGGCTCAAGCTTATGCTGACCTATTTCTATAGACCGCATCACAGCATTGAGAACGATTGTTCTTCCAGACCTCTCTATAGGTAGGTATGTGAATTGAACTGCATGGTATAGCAACCATGGCCCACCCTAGGGTTTGTTGTTGCCAAGAGGACTCTAGCTGAGATTGACGACCCCATGAAGCTGACCGCTACTGTAACTAACACGTAGATCTCAGCTGGTAAGCGTCTCCATTCAGAGCCTAATAAGCGGCCTAACAGTTGGATGTCTGGAGGTTGGTAAAGGATGAGGCTGTATTTGACGATCCAATGGCAGGTGAAGAAATCTCCGAGATACCTTAATGCAAGGCACTCGCCGATCTTGTCTTTCACCGTTGGATAATCCCCTGAAGACCTGCCTGAGTTGTACCGGGGGCCATGTTCGCCAATTATGGATAACTCTGCAGATGGGTTTGGTAACCTTGCATTGTCAGTTGTTCTCGAGTACAGGGTGGCCTTTTACCTTTTCGGGACAGCTCAACCTTTGGCTCAGTGAAGAGATATTGGAGACTTTTATGAGTTAAAAATATACATGAATCATAGTTCTGTAGGAACTAGAATGAATAAAAGTTTCAATGTTAAGAGTAACAATTCGTGCTACATATACATCTTATCATGGTAAGCTGGTGAGCATGTATCGCGTGACACGTGCATTGGTTGATAAAACGTACACCTGAGGAAAAGTGCAAATAATATTCAAAGTTGCAATAACAATTGGCAAATTTCCATTTCTAGATTTTTATCCAATAGCATTGTATGAATACAACTCCTAACTGACGTTTTTGTGACGGTCCCTGAAGATCGACGCCTTCAGAACTCGCCGACGTCAACGAACAGCTTGGCCAATGACGCATCACCTTTTTGAATTTCGAACTCTTGGCCTCCAAAGCTCAACTCCAGAGCTCAAACATAACCTTGTCTAGAGCTCATTCAATAGTCATGAGCTCACAGATGCCATGGCGACTCTGCCAGAGTAGTCGAGCTTTACGCCATTGGCCACTTCTCAAAACCACTCCGTCATTACAGTCGCCAATTGCGCTGCGGATAGTATCCCGCTCCATTCATAATGATGGTCCAAAGAGCTTGAACCCGCTCATCAACCCTCCCGACGTTACTCGGCCGCCGCCGCTCACGCTTCCTCGACGCAGAGACTTTGAATCGACGCCTAAATACTATTTCGAGCTAGGAAAGGGATATCTAAAGTTCTACAAGCAGGGCCTCAAGAATGTATGGACGAGCCGACGTCTCCTTCGCGAAAAGCTCAAACGGACGCCTGCCGACGATCGACCCTCCATATTCCGACCTCACTATGTGCCCAAAACGTTTTCTAGAGCGGACTGGGTCCTTCTCTGGCGAGTGCGATACGACATGATACGGCTGCCTCTATTCGGACTTATGTTGATCGTTATTGGGGAATTTACCGTCCTGGTCGTTGCCTACGTTGACGCCGTGGTGCCATACCCATGCAGAATTCCGACGCAAATATTCGCAGCGCTGGAGAAGGGAGAGCAGCGTCGCAAGGCTTCCTTTGATGAGCTGGAAGCCAAGTATCCTCACGGTGTCCTTAGCCCACGTGTTACACAATCTGTCGCCCGCGCGCATGTTCTCAAGAGTCTGCATCTGAGCGGTACAATCTGGGATCGTCTAGGCTTTCTCCCACCTGGCATGTGGCAAGCCAAGGGACGATATCGCATGGCGTATTTGGAAGGCGACGACAAGAACATTGTGGAGGACGGCGGACCTATGGGACTGCACTACGAGGAACTACGAATTGCGTGCGCGGAACGAGGTATCGATACACTCGGCAAGAGTGAGACGGAGTTGAGAGGATGGCTCGGTGACTGGCTGCGTTTGACAGCCTCAGAGGATATCGACGAGAGGAGACGACGCATGGCCGTCTTGTTTCTTACCAGGTATGTGTTTAATGTTTCGTGTGTGTCTTGTGACATTGCTAATTCCTGATGAATCAGACCAGAACACTGGCCTCAGCAACGAGATTTCGCTGTACCTGAATGGCAGTTGTAGAGTGTTCGGCACGGCATATGAGAGGCGGGATACCTAGGCAATAAAAATAGATAATGATCAGCGAAGTCGGCTTTCTCACGTGTAAATTATCAGTTATGATCCATCACTGAGTCGTTGATGGAAACGAAAGTCGTTAAAGGTATCCATACTAATAAAGCTAGACGCCCTGTAAGCTGACCATAATCTTGAACTGATAGAACGGAACTGCCGGCGCTTGTCAGATTGATGTAGAAAACTTCTCATAATATATCTATATAATATCTGTAGGTAACCGAACACACATTGACTCTGATGGCTTGTACATGGCAAAAAGCACGTGGCCACCATATCTGTGTGCCCGAGTCAGTCTTACTTTACATGGAATCTTCCCCCGCGTCGTCTTTAGTTTAGTAGGCAGTTTTTTACCCAGTTGGTGATGCATTTTGTGGGGGAGAAAACATGTGGATGGATGATCTCATTCCCATGCCCCCCCAGATCCGCCGAGGTTCGCATCACATGCAATCAGTACAGACCCCCAAATTGAGACGCCCCCGGATTCTTTGAAACTTCCAAGTCAATCATCATCTGTCGCATTTAAAAACCTCCGCCAATCCCCACGTTTTCTTCGACCTGCTTATAACTACATACTACTATTAATTTCTGTTAATACAGACTCAGAACCCATAACAGCCATGTCTCTTAAGAACGGTACGTTGCAAGAAACCACCCCCGTCATGCTCATGTCCACGCTCACCAGGGAACATGGCCTACCATCTCTGCTGCTTCAAGATCGCCTGAGGCTGATTCTTTGACAGACAAGTTTCCCTCTTCGGCCGCCTTCGACGCCATCCAAGCGGCTATCAACGCCAGCGACGCCGATCGCAAGGACGCCATCAAGCAGGGCAACGGTCTCTACGCCTTCACCCTCAAGAACGCGAGCGGCGACGAGGCCAGCTGGCATATCGACCTCAAGGAGACTGGAAAGGTTGCAACCGGCACCGGCGAAAAGCCCGATGGTACGTCGCGACCCCGACGCGCAACTAGCCTATTGCTTGGCGCAATACTCACTAACGTCACTGTTTTCTAGTCACCCTCGTCCTCTCCGAAGAGAACTTTGGCAAGCTCGTCGCTGGCAAGGCCAATGCTCAGCGTCTCTTCATGGGCGGCAAGCTTAAGATCAAGGGCAACGTCATGAAGGCCACCAAGCTTGACCCTGTGCTGAAGAAGGCGCAGACCAAGGCCAAGCTGTAGTTGAAGCGTGTCTTTTGTGCCTTTTTGGGTAGCATTTTGCATTGTTTTTATGTTTATCTTTGTACGATATCAACTTGCTGGTTGTCAATCGCTCCAATACTGCCTGGATGCGGATGCATATAGGAGTACACGCGTCGATATCAATTTTGATACTTTTTCAACACAATAGAAGAGAAAGAGCAATTACAATCCTCGATTACAAGGATAGCTGTGTCTTGATTACCACTTTATGCATGTCTTACTCGGCAAAGCAAAAAGTTGCTAGTCTGTATCAGTTATCGATGAGATGCGTATTCTGTGTAACTGCAAAGCGGCAGAATGTTGCAAGCTTGAACCTGGTGCATGAGTATCGATACGAGAACGAAGTGCTCTTCAGTTCTATGTGTTATTTTAAGGTATATGTACTCATTCTCTACCGAGTGGAACGGATATCGATGCTCATATTCCATATCGCATCTTAGACCAAACCAGCTGCTCGTTGTATCTCACGCTTGGCTTCCTCTCGAACCTCACAAACAATTTCCCCTGCAGGCTGTACTTTGTTGATAAGCCCAACGCCAGTTCCACTATTCATGTCAGTGGGCGTATACTATGCATAAGTCAGAGATAATAGCTGTACTCACGCCCAAGTACTGATAATATATCGAGCTTCTTCCTCGGGATAGTCTTCCTTGAGGCTTCGCTGGCATTCTTCCAAACTCGCTCCTGCAATGAATTTCTCATGGATCGGACCAACAATGGCACGTCCATCGTAGAGAGGTCCCCAGAGAGGGCTGTTGGTTATCCTATCGTTGAAGGTGGATATGTATCGTGTAAGTTTTTAGCTTTCATTTGGCATAGCAGAGGACATACTTGAATGTAGAAACGCCGCCATCTACAGCCTCGAGGACTTGCTGCTTTCTAATCTCCGGATAGTTTGACTCGGGCGCGATAGTAAACTGGGTATTAGGTGTTAGTGAGCTCTCATTGAATCAAGTCTTGACTATCACTCACCTTGGTTCCCATTACCACTCCCTCAGCACCTAGTCATCGTCAGACTTCTGTGTAACATCGACCTCTTTGTTAACAAACTTACCCAAAGCCAAGGCCCCAGCGACACCTCGTCCATCAGCAATGCCTCCTGCAGCCACGATACTAATGCCTCTGTCCGGAAATTCCCTGTCCAACATATCTCTTACTTCCGGGACCAAGCTTACGATACCCGAGCCTTGGCGAAACTGATGGCCGCCAGCATCAACACCCTGTGTTACCAATACATCCGCACCATCTTGGGCTGCCTCCCGGGCTGCGGCCACATTTCCGACCTGCACAAACACAACAGGAGGGTACTCAAGGCCCTTGAGGCTGGGGATAATCTTACTGTGTGGCTTGAGATCACCGTCAGGAGCAAAGAGCCATATCGCTGCTGGGCGGTTCTTGGCGATAAGTGGCAGAGCCGTCTCCTCAAAGTAGCTTACGGAGCTGTGACTGGTGATGAAGCTTGCCCCAACTGGAAGTGTGCCATCTGAAGGTTGGTTGTCCCCAAAAAGGGCCCGGACCTCGTCAAAGTGATCAGCAAGCCTGTTGATGTGCTCAGAGTCAGGTTCGATATAGGCTAACGAAGGGAGGAAACCTGTTTAAGGTTGTTAGACGATTCTGATATATCTTTCCACAATCTCAAAGTGAGTGTTACCGAGACCACCAGCCTTGGTGACTTCAACTGTCATACGCGGGGTGGCTATTCCGAGCATCGGTGCATTGCTAATGAGGGGACTTGTAACCCAAGGAAACCGGCTGAGTAATTTGGAAGGGCTCATTCTGGCAGGAGGTAGATTACGTTACAATGTTGGATTGATTCAGAGTTGATGTTGGCTCGATATATAATATTTGCTTAACTCACTAGACTAGACGTGGAAATAAGGTGTAAGCTGATCTCATCCAGATTTGTCATATCTCAGAATTGATCCAATAACGGGGCATCTATCGTACCGCGATACTCAACACTCCTGCATAATCATGTCTATACTCTCATTCTCGAACTCATCTCTCAACGTGCTTTAAGAAAGAAAAAGAAAGACGAAAAAAAAAGAAAAGAAAAAGAAAAACCCGATATACTATAACCGAAAAGCTGCGTTATAGAAGTCAGTCAGCAGCTGCTATGGCAATTAGGCTCTTAGCCCACAGTTAGACTACCTTTCCTAACAGTATAACTATATTCAGTAGGATGCTGATAAAATGCCATACTATCTATGCCTCTACTTATGCCAGATATTGTAGTAATGTGTCCAACCATTGAAGTACCTGACTACTTACCTTGGCGTCAATACTATCTCCAAACTTGGAATCGTTGGTAGCTTGTTATCGGGACTCGCATGATTCTCGATCAAAACTCACGGCGTCGACCTTGCAACATAGCCAATTGCCACAGATATGTTGAGGGCTGCTGACATGGTGATATCAAAACTGGCATTTTTATTGTTAGGGTTCCAAGTCAGGACGAGTTTCCTCTGCTTGATGCTGAGTTCCGCGGCAATAGATCACAGCCACTGCACAAGTAGGTGTATCATGGTTGTTTTATTGACACGATGGTACAAGCTATATAAACTGGTTGTTCCTCGACTGGATCTATTGGACCAAGCTTATCACAAAGTTCTGGAGCACCTATGGGATCAGTCAGGGAGTTGCAATGTGGTCACAAGTTTGGGGATGTTTTATCTGACCCTCAACTACAATGCAGTTGGACGCATGAAGTCTCACCTCGGTGAGAGTTTGACGGTCAGGTCAACAAGCGTAAACAATATCGACATAATCAGGCTCTAAACTTTTTGAGAGCAGCGACAATCGTCTCAACAATATGGACCCTTATTATTGATCAGGCTATCGCCGAATGTCTCTCCACAACATATTTACAGGTCTGAAATAGTAGTTGCGCGTAATATCTTTGCTATACACATCTTGAAACATATAACCCCCCATTTGTAAGAACAAGCCTATCGTTTCGTTTTTCCCCTATACTCTTGAGGCTTGGGCCACGGCATCCTCAAATTTACGTTCGTTGGAAGGCCTTACTCAGCGGGATCAAACGGAACTCTGTACTCAAATATCATTTGCATCGGATGCATGAGTTTCCGACATGTAACCCAACAGTCCAAAAGTACATGTAGACTTTATATAATTCATTGGGTTCTAAAATACAAACTTTTAAGAAACTGACGGTTATAATTCAGTGCTAACTCTTGCACCAAGTGTAACTATTTGCTCCCCACATACTACAAGGCTACCCTATACGAGTAGCATGTTTTATATTTACCAACAACTGTGAGATAAATACATAACTTATTCTGTAGCTGCAACACGGGACTAGACTATCTGGGTTGCTGTATAGCACTTGGCCTTTGACTTGAAAGCGAAACGTGACGAGGGAAGGGGGCACAACCGGCCATGAAGTGCTATTGTCTACGCGAGATGCAGCAACATTTCCCCTGCCATTTCATTCGGATATCGGATAGCCTAAAACGAGTTTTCCAGTATACTGTACATATTCTTGAAACCAGGGGATTTTCCACACCAGTCGCCTGTAAGCCTCATGATACGAAACCCTGCTCTTACACACGAATTTAAAAGTTCGAGACCATATTTGCCGGATCGTGGCCTCGACAAGTATCAAACAGCAGGAAACGGAAGACAGCCGGCAAACATAATTTGCATCATATCATATCCTGTGCCATGAGTTGACTCGGTAAAGCTTGGTGCCGAGTCTGGCCATGTCATGCTATAACCACGGTAGCTGGTAATGGAAGGGTCCAAGTTCAGATGAAAGCCAGCGGCTGAATGACGAGTAATAAGCACGTAATCTTTATATCCATACGATGATAGAATTATATATCCCAGCACCTCAATGTCAATTATAAACGATCGATCACAATTGCAATTGGTCGATCCCTAACTCGAGAAGCTAAAATGAGCTTTGACATGCAGAATTTAATTGGCCTACGTATTACAAGTTTATGCATGTCTATTATGTCTTGACTCTGGCTGAAGCGCTAGAGATTAGCATTTCGGAAATTTCGCATGGGAAAAAAAAGAAAGCCAAATCTCCGAGAGTGACGTGCGTTTGGTTTGGTTTTTTCTTTCTTTCCCCAGGGACCAGCCGTACATAGTGCGTGTTTTTAGAAACAGGGAAAGGAAAACAGGGGAATTTACTATGACGAGGTTTTGTACCGAGTAATTGAGTGCAATATCAATGATTAGACATGACATACCGGCACGTATTGGACTGGACTCGGTCTTGTTGTAACCTTGACCCAGCAACGGCTGAAGAGACTGTCACCCAGTTTCGAGCACGTAGCATAATCTATATATGGGTTATGCGAACGGGCAGTCAATACATACTCTCTCATTGTCAAAGTAAGGAGGCCTAGTTGAATGGGTGAAATAATCTGCAGGGTCATAGCATGTGAGTAAGATGAAACATGACGGGAGAGAGAGAGGCTCAGCACAAGTGAGGCTCAAGGCCATCCTCGTAAGCTCGAGCCGAAAAGCTGCCGTTGAACAAGATTGACTGGTGTGGCGACTATGTGCGTGTACAGAGGCTATGTGTTGGCGACTGTGGCGAGTAACTGACAAGAAAGCAACTGTTGTTACACAAAGTAACTTTAAGGCCAAGAGAATCGACCTGCATTCCTGTACGGTCTACGGTAGGCATCTTATTATTACGTAGGTACAGTTACTGGCCGGTAGGTTAATTAGGAGACACGATATTATGGATACAGAAAAAGGGAGGTGGAAGTCGATGTGATGAGAATCGAGTAAACGGGGGACCCCTGGATCAGTCGCTGTTGTTGGGGCCGGGGTAGCTTCAGCAAAAAGGCCCAAAGGCGCATTTGTTTTGTGGTGAGCTATTGGATAATTTCACCATCATGACCCTGCTCAATGGAGAGGGAGGCATGTCAGATAATAAACAAGGTCAGATGATGAGAGCGGAGACAAGAACCGCAGTCACCGAGAATAAGAATTTTTGAATAATGAATTAGAGGTAAAAATTGATTGCTTGGTTCGCACAGAGTACATAATGATAGAAAGAGGATACACAGGAATTTGGATCGGATGAATGGGCAACGGAAATGTTCCATCGTGGGTCAAGTCAAGTCAAGTCAAGTCAGGTCAATCAAGTCAAGGCCAAGACCCCCAAGTGTGATAGACGGGCGCTAGTAACGTCTTGACTCTTTTGGTATGCCGCTGTGACTTCGTGGATGCATACTTTTTTATCAATATGCACACTAACAAGTCTACTGTATCGAGTACATACTTGGTAGAATAACAACTACCTTAGTACTTGGGGGTCTGGAGAAATGGAGTGAATGAATCGCTAAATTCAACGGCAATAGCAAGAGAGAGAGAGAAAAAAAGAACATTTAACGAACGCCTCTCAACTCTAATACCCACCAGTATACGTTGATTAATTCGTTGGTCCATGTTGCGGTCAACAACACAGGATCACGAGAAGAAAGCGCGGCATTTTAGTCAAGCGAGGTACTCTGTAGATCGTCTGCTGTTTTATTCTTTTGCATGTAATGAATCTATGTATGTACATTGTACAGATGCACAACAAGCTCAAGCTCCAAGAAGCTCCCCCTGTACGTACAGCAAAGCTCGTAGATCCGTCCCATCCATTGAGGAACGAACAAACTGATGGGGGTCAGCTTCGAAATTTGACCTCCTTGTGTTATGACCGGCTGCAGGCCCAAGGGTCGGTCTCACTCTTCCGTGCCAGAACAGAGAATACAGAAGCAGATTCTCGCCGACAAGAACCTTGAATCTCAACCGTCTGACCCATGCCAATAGCATCACAGACCAGATGATAGACGGTGAATATTAAGGTACGGGCCCAGTACCGGTACCTGAGAAGAGGCTGGGAAATTGCGCGTTAGCCAAGGTAGAGTTTTGTACCCCGGCTCTGCCGTTGGGGTATGTACCGTCTTCTGTATCCGCATGGATACCTTACTGTACATGTACCTACGTTAGGGCACTCCACTGATTTAGCGGACAGCGCCGAGTCAAGTCGTTCATTCAATCCATTGGGGAAATGCTGCGAGGGCACAGACGGAGTTTGTAGAGAGTTTGCAGTAACTTGGGATAAAGCATAGCATCGTCAAAGCGGATCGTCAGGTTACGAGTTCGAAAAAGAGAGAAAAAACAACAAGGAAATAAATAGCCGGAAAGTATCTTTCATGCGAGAATCTTTCAGACCATTTGCAAGAGTTCCATAGCTCACCGATCGGTTTACGTCAATGGCTATATGCATGTGTCAAGTGTTGTTCGTATTGTGCAGGTGACAGCACCAAGTCGAATCGATAACATTTTTTATACTCTGTACATGTGTCTCTTGACCTGAGACTCGACGTCGTTGCTTTTTTCACAAAAAAGGGACAATGAATGTCTGGGGGGACTCAAAGGGGCTCAAGGGGGAAGAGAAACTACCTTACATATCAGATTGACTCATGGTACCTTAGGGAGCTAGAGTTACGAGAGAGATTCATGGGATACGCGATACTCGATGCTCAGGTAAACATATAGACTACCTGAAGTTAACTATGCACAGTGTTTTGTAGGTCTTGACAAGAGTTATCACTGTAGGCGAGCAACAATTACTCCCAGGTTATACAGTATGTAGCTAGGAAAGTGGCTGAATCTGTCCAGAGACTCCTCCAACTCTGAGCTTTGGTTAACGAATACTCCTATTCGAGGTACCTTGTTAGCCTCAAGTGCAAGTACCTACTGCATCCGGCTGGTCTTCTCCCTAGCGGACTGGCCTATAACCTCTGGAAGCCCAGTCAATGTCGGCTGCTGGTTGGCGTACGGGCGCTGTTAGTGCTAGGCCCTGGCCCCCTTGAACACCTAGGGTAGCTTCGCTTGTTCCATTCTGTAGCGCCCTCATCCATGCTTAGGTTGCCCGCCCTGTGACCGGGGACCGGGGGTGTCCCCTAGCAGCCCAGTGGAGTTGGACCGCTGATTTGATTTCTGAGGTGCCTGGCCTGGCGTGGTCTGGGCTTTTTTTTTCTGCTGTGCTGTGCTGTGCTGTGTTGTGCTGAGAACTGAGGTGAGGTGAGGTGAGGTGCAGGTGGCAGAGTGGAGTGGATTCTCTTCTCCCGTCCCCGTCGGGTCGTCTCTTCCACTGCTTCTCTTTCCCCTTTCCAAACTTGATCTCCCCATCAACGTTACCGACATCGTCTTGCTCTCTCTCGCTCTCTCTTGGGGCGTTCCCCTTCGATCGACTCTCCCTTCGAATCGACTCGAATTTAATCGATAGCCCTATGAGCTGCCTTTTTCCCTATCGTTTTTTGGCATCTCTTCTGTTAATTCTGGTGAGTCAATTCGACTTTTTGCGTTTACTGGACCTGGCTCCGTCTAGTCCACGGTACTGTAGTGGTGGTGTGGTCTGTTCAGCTGTGTTGTGGTTCGGTCGTCTCCCTGACAAAAGGGAGCTCCCGAGGCGTGGATATCCAGCGGCCTGCTTTGGATTACTGCACTCGATCAATAACACCGGGCCTTCTCACCTCTTTGAACTCTACCGGCGACAGCACGACTTTCAACGGCTGGATTGACTCTTTGCAACGCGTCAAATCGAACTGTTTAGCTTCGCCATCAGGGGGGCTACCATACTGAAGCTGCGGCTGGCGGCTGCGTCCTCGGATTGGAAGTGTCTTTTTTGCCGCGCCCCAATCAAGACCCCAGCACCTGGCAAAACAACCAAACTTGGCCAACCCGTCCGTCGCCTCATCTTCTTGTCTTGTCCAACCGCGAGCAGCGCCACTACTTTTGCCTTTCATCTACCTGTTTTGTCTTTTATGCAGGCTATACCAAGTATTTCATCAGGTTTCGTCGATACTGACCATCGCCTTGTGCATTTCGCTTACAGGCATCGATTTGTTGAAACCGTTTCGATTCTAAATACGACTTACGCCCTCATCGCGACGACCGAATTACCCGTACCAGTCTAAACGTCTCATAACGGTGGTCCCCTGACCGCTTCCGCCGCCGAAATGGCTTCGTCATCATCCAACGTCGTCGGCGTTCACTATCGAGTGGGTAAGAAGATCGGAGAGGGTTCTTTTGGTGTCATCTTCGAGGGCACCAACCTACTCAACAACCAGCAAGTTGCTATCAAATTCGTTAGTCTCCAAATCACCCAGCGTTTCTTCCTCGCTGTTCAGCTAGCAATACTAACATGGTACCAGGAACCTCGCAAGAGTGATGCCCCTCAGTTGCGCGACGAGTACCGAACATACAAGATTCTTGTTGGCTGCCGTGAGATAACCTAATTCAGATAACATGCGCTATGTGCTAACAAGAAGTTCAGCCGGTATTCCCAATGTTTACTACTTTGGGCAGGAAGGACTCCACAACATTCTAGTGATCGACCTGCTTGGTCCTTCACTGGAGGATCTTTTCGATCACTGTGGCAGAAGATTTTCAATCAAGACGGTCGTCATGGTCGCCAAGCAGATGCTCTCAAGGGTCCAGACCATCCATGAGAAGAATCTGATCTACCGTGACATCAAGCCCGATAACTTTTTAATTGGCCGTCCCGGCACCAAGGCCTCTAGTGTAATCCATGTTGTCGATTTCGGCATGGCCAAGCAGTATCGTGACCCGAAGACGAAGCAACATATTCCTTACCGCGAGCGAAAATCCCTTTCTGGAACTGCCCGATATATGAGTATCAACACTCATTTGGGCCGCGAGCAGTCCCGCCGAGACGATCTTGAAGCTCTTGGTCACGTTTTCCTGTACTTTCTCCGTGGTGGCCTACCCTGGCAAGGCCTCAAGGCTGCCACGAACAAGCAGAAGTATGAGAAGATTGGTGAGAAGAAGCAGACTACTGCTATCAAGGACCTGTGCGAGGGCTTCCCTGAGGAGTTCTCCAAGTATCTGACATACGTCCGCAACTTGGGCTTCGAGGATACTCCCGACTACGACTATCTTCGCGAACTTTTTACTCAGGCCCTCAAGAACACCGGCGATGTTGAGGATGGCGAGTACGACTGGATGAAGATCTCTAAGGATTCGGGAAAGGGATGGGATTCCAAGAACCACAGCAACGCCTACCTCCACAACCCCAACGTTCGCCCTGGGCCTTCCCAGATGGAGCTGCACAGCGGCCATCGTCCCGGGAATACCACCTCTCACCAACAAGCACAAAACCTTACTGTCGGCCGTTTAAACGCCGCGCAACCCCCTCCTCCCTCTCCGATCAAGCAGATGGGCAAGCAGAGAGATCGGCCAAGCGCCCCCGGCGCATTATCACAACAGAGGGGGAGCGGGGTTGGGGGTCTCCGGGACATGGCTACGCCCACTGGCTCGACTCAGGCCCAATTCCAGAACAGTGCCCAGAATCTGCCCCAGCAGCCGAGGACCTCCCAGCAAGGCCCGGCGACCCAGCCCACCCAAGCTAGCGGTCAACAGGCCAATCCTCAGCCTAGTGGTTTCCAGAAGCTCATGAAGACCCTATGCTGTGGCTAAACGTATCTCGACCAACAGCTAAGACTTTTCTTTGTTTCTTCATTGCTGCGGCGTTGTGCTTAAGGATCTGTATACGACGACAGACCGAGTTTGAGGAGGATCGCCTCTTTTTGTTCAAAAATGGGAGATGGTTTTGGATTGTTACGCTCAGCGGAAGCTTAGGCTGCCCTCCAGACAGACGTGTTTGCGGATACTTGGGCATAGTATAGCCTAACTCGGCAGAATGGGTTCGGGACGCAAAACTGTCCCTGAACCATTCGCCTAAGCGTCACTGCTCACCCGGAAAACATCTCGTGTTCGAACTCGATCCCCATCATCTCGGTATTTTAGAACCCTTCCGCCACCTATTCGCCCCTTTATCAGTTGATATTCTTGCATGACCGCCCGAGAGGGGAAGCAGATTCGGCTTGGGACTACGGCAAAGGGCTTTCCTTTCTCAAGTCTGGCAACCATCACGAAATTATACTAAAGCCTCGTTTAATCTTCGCGCAGCGCAGCACGGCGCAGGGAGACGGTGTAGGGCAGCATTTTGGGTCTGGTTGGGTGTTTCTTTTCTTATTTCTTATGACGCTGTCCATAATATCTGTGTAATCACCGATCGAGACGAAAGCTACCATCGGGCAACCTGACGGTGCCCAGTCTTGTCTGGTGTAGATGGTGCGAGCAGTTAGCGTGGGGATGAAGTTTGCAAGTTTGGTGATTTGTTGTGAATGAAGATAGAGCACTATAGGGAGTTCTCGTTTTGGCAATTTTTTAATGGGAAAAGAAAAAGGCGTCGCCATTTTTATCATAGTTCCCCTGTTCTATCTTTGCATGCATGGGCAATCCATATGAAAATAAACATCATCATGTATTTGTAACATTACACGGTTCTTAATCAACGACAGAATAGCTGTCAGTCGTAAATCTACTGCCAAACAAATCCGTTTTTACTCTTTTCTGGTACGCGATCCCATCAACACCCTGCCCAATGGATAACTTCATGACTGTACTTGAATCGTCAAAGTTAAACATCCAATTCGCAAATAAACGATCGATTTATGGATTATTTAGGTGAGCTTCTGCTTGATGAAGAAGGATCGAAGATGCGAGAGTTGCCAGGTACAAGTGATGCCAAGTACGATGAGCTGAATAACGATCCATCGAATAACACGGGCATTTGTAGACTCGGACTGATCTCGGAACTCGGCTTCTCGCTCCTATACGTTGTGATTAGTTCAAAATCTTTCTAGTCGTTGCCGGAAGACGTGTAACACTTACACGCTGGAAAACCTGTTCTCTTCGGATATCAGCCAGACGGGCGTTGAGGTCCTTAACACGGGATGTAATATCCTGAATCTTGCCCTTGTCACTGCTCTCAATCTGGTTGGTCTCGCCAATTACGAGGTCGAGGGTAAGCTTGATGCCGCCGTTGGGGTTCTTGGCAGAGAGCCATGAGGTGCGGCCCGAGCTGGATGACGGGGTGAAGCAGATCTTGTGGTCGCCAGCATCGGCAGCGGAGAAGGTGAAGCGACCGGAGGATAGACCGCGCTGAGAGACAACACGGTGGTCGTTGTCGAAGATTTCCTGCTACTTGTTAGCGAAGGGTTTACATGTGGACAGCTGTTCAAGACCACGTACGTCGACATTGATGTAGATGCTGATTCCTTCGTGTTTAACCCAGGTTGATACTCGCTCGTCCCACTCCTCAGCAGTATAGTGTCCGACGACAAGTGTGTCCTTGGGAAGCTCCTCGTAGAAGCACTTGGGGGTTGTGCCGTCAATGAAGAAGTGCAGCGCATTGACAGCAGCGCTGAGCGACAGGATGGGGAGGAGGAATTTCATGATGGCGGCAGCTTTTGCGCAGATCAAATCGGCGCAATTGAGCGACTCAGTTTATGTTCGAAAGAGAGAACTTTTTTCGTTGAATAAAAACGAAGTCGTATCGTTGAAGACTCAATGGTTGAAGGTATAATAGCTGTCCCCCTTTGGCTCTGGCTCTGGCGTTGGCGCCCGCGAAGCTGCCACGTTCAAAGATCGGCTTAGGTCAGGGGGGTTCAGCAGTGTCACGTGAAGATAACGATTTGCCGATCCTGGAGAGAAGCAGCGCATCTTTAGTTACTTCATCCAAACCATCCCCCCAAATTTTAACGCGTCAAACGAAAAGACCGGTTCGAATCCGACGAAAAAGACCTATAAGCGACATAATACTTGACCGAATACAAATATAAGAGTAATTGGCAGTTTTGATGGTTTTGGTGATGAAAGTTCGAATTTAAAGGTTCCTTGGACCAAATAACTTCACCTTTGTTTACCCACCTTGCCAACGATATACCCTAACCATGACTTCTTCCGACGTTCGCGATGTTCTCAGCTTGGGGGATGGAACAACTGGTCCCCGACCGAGCAAGAAGCAAAAACTGGCCGCGCCCAGACCGAACTTGAAGGGCCTGGCGCGTGAAGTGCACAACCTTGGCGGCGACAACCCCATCGCCATTGTCCCCGAAGTCACACATTTCAAGAAGCGACGCTTTGCAAGTCGGAAACCTGCTGCGAAATGGGAAATGCGATCATTCAAAAACTCGGCGCGAAACGATTCGGATTTCACTTTGCGCCACTGGAGGAGGAAGGACGAGAAGCAAGAGGGACACGACGGATCTCAAGAACAGATGAGCCAAGGAGAGCAAGTACAACCACCGAAGGAAGAGCTCGAGGATTCTGCTTTTGCAAAGTACAATGTGCAGGTTTCGGTACCACAGTATAGCGAGGGACAGTATCAGCAGTCACTACAACACGTTGACTGGACCAAAGAGGAGACAGATTACCTACTGGAGCTAGCACAGGATTTCGACCTTCGATGGCCCTTGATCTGGGATCGCTACGAATGGAACCCCCCGGCTACCAATGGAGAGGCTGATGCTGACGGTGACGAGAGTAAGGCCATCGTGCCGGCAACAAGGTCGCGGACCCTGGAAGATCTGAAAGCACGATATTACGAAGTCGCATCGAAAATGATGGCGGCGCAGAAGCCTGTGCAATATATGACACAACCGGAATTCTCTCTCCATGAACTCATGGCACACTTCAACCCTCAACAGGAGAAGTTGAGAAAGGAATTTGCGCTGAACGCTTTGACCCGATCGCGCGAGGAAGCCCGCGAAGAAGAGTCGCTCTTGCTGGAGATTAAGCGTATTCTGGCACGCAGTGAACGATTCAACGACGAGCGGCGCGAGTTGTACAACCGCCTTGATTATCCTCGATCAGACACAGACATCAATGCCTTCAAGTCTTCTGCCGGCCTGCAGAATCTTTTGCAGAATCTGATGACCGCCGACAAGACCAAGAAGCGCAAATCTCTAATGCCTGGCGATGGCACCAGTCCTTCCGGTACAGTACCCCCACAAACTGCAGCCGCAGCCTCTGCTGCTGCTACCGCCGCTGTCGCTGCACAAGAGGCTGGAAGACGCGAAAGCACAGCTGCATCTACTGGTCCCCGGGAATCTACCGGCCCTGCTCCTACTCCGGCAGCTGCAAACAATAAGAAGGGCCAGCAGCAGCAACAAGAGCGACGTAAACTCACAACTCAAGAAGAATTGTTGTATGGTGTCACTCATCACGACCGGCTAGGATCTGGACCGACTTTCCGAACTGAGAAGATCAATAAGCTATTCTCGCACAAGTCAAATCAGCAACAGATGCGCATTACAAATGTCCTCAACGAATTGGACGTGCCCAACAAGCTCATCATGCCTACCGCAGCGACTACACATCAATATGAGCAGCTGCTTGCAGCAGTCAATAGTCTGCTTGATGCTCGCAAAGTCTCAGATAAGCTTGATCACGAGATTAAGACTGAGCAGGCAAAGAAGGCGGAGCGAGAGAAAGCTATGGCACCCCCTGAATCGGAGTCAACAGCGGAAAACGACAAAGTCGACCAAGGAAAAAAGGACGGTGACGACAAGGAAGCTCCTGCCGCCACCGCGAGAACGCACAAGGAGGAAACAAACGGCGATGCCACATCTGCACCGGAAGATGCGAGCAAGGATGCGTCAGAAACAGCAGCCCTTACTACCGAGACCCCGGACGCCCCAGCTAAGGAAACAGAACAGAACACTGAAACCGACAAGGACGAACGCCCTGGTAGTAGTGGTGCACCACATAAGCGAAGCGCTAGTGTTCTTAGCAGCGTCAGTGACAAGAGCAATAAACGACAAAAGAAGTAGGATATTGTAATGTACCATCCAAGTACCACAGTACATCATTCTTCGCGACAGTGACTTGCTGCACGCAACCGACTTCAGCAACGTTCCTGCAGGAACACAGGGGTCTTTGAACCGGCATGGCAGCAAGATCTACCAGGTTCGGCAGTTGTTAGGTTGTGATCTGTTATACGCATGAACCGGGCTTTGGCGAGGCAGGGTGTCACATGAGCTTGGTGTGTAGGCGAGATAGATATACGGCTGTTGAGATTGGGAGGTCATACAGATCATGTTTCTTGAAACATATCATAGCGTGTTCAAGCGCCGTTAGTGGGGACTTCTGTGTGACCGTTCAAAGCTTTGCATTAGCAGTAATTCAGACTTGCACCCCCCTTATCAGAGGAGTGAGGGTCTTGAAGTACATGGGATCCGACCGCGCGGGGGGGCAGAACAAGACTCATCCTGGAGCTTGCCTCGAACTGTTTATTCAAAGAGTGCCTTTGATGCAACCAGGGATCTCAGCGAATAATGCACCTAGAGAGGGATGCAATGGGCGCTAGGAAGCGTATCGGACATTAGGGATGACGTTGTGTTAAAGAACCTGCAGCTCATCAGCGGCTGCAGTGAGGCTATCTCTTAATATAGCAACATTTTGCTAAAATTATAAACGCATCTCCCCTGAAGACGATCTTTACCCCCCGGTTCATGAGGACCCCTAGGGATGAACGTGGTTAGGAACCATCAAGGGGTGTAGGGCATCCAGCATCTCGGGCCCGTTCGACTTACATCCAACGTACTTGCTGTCAATCCTCTACTTGCCTAAACAGGCCCCGAGGCGCCAATCGAGTGGTTCAGATCAGTCGAGATAGTGCTGCCACTCCTTCGGAACTTGCGTTTTTGGCGCCTGGAAGCCTCAGGACGGGGCGTGGCTCCTGTAATGTAGAGTGCGCATGGTGTATAGACCACAGGAACCTCAGCAAGAGCGAGCGCTTCAGGGGATGAAGTCATATTGAGATCTATTTCGAGCGAGGCGCCCAGTGCTGTTGCTGCACGATGACAAGTGAACGGCATGGGTGCATGTTGTAGTCGGCGTCTATAACCTAACAATAGAACAGACTCGCTGCTCCTCAACATGCAAGAAAGATGATATGCGTCGAGATATCTGAACCGAAATAGATTTCACCCTTGTTAAGCGCCAAGACCACGATCATTCTGGAAAAGCTGCGCGATGAGAGTATTCTATGCAGGGTCGGCGCTTAGCTGGCGGCTAGCTGTGAATATATGAAGCATCATTGGGCATAGAACCTGTGAACCCGGTGTCAGCATCATGAGTGTATTTTTAGATGAAACGACAGTTGTATATTTAGAAATATATATTTTGAAATATATTATATCTTCGCCGTAGACGATAGATATCCTTGTGGTGTTGAGGCTCTTCGATGTGATGTCCTTTGCATCTGGCAGAGCGCCTTGTGATTGGCCCACCGCTTCGCCAACCCGCGACTTCGCGAATTGACCGACCATGTCGATACTTATGGTGCGACATGTTTTGATGATGAAATCTCCGTTAAATACTAGAAACCCTCCGAATAAGGGCTTATAGTTGAGGTGTTTTATAGGGCTGACATATGCGTTCACAGCTGTGATCGCACCCATGCATGTTCGGACATGAAGTCAAGATCCGACCTGTACACCGAAAAGACTTCACCATCACAGTCTAACAGCATTGGATTGACCAGTACAGAGTGGGGAGGTTGGATTTGGCATCGTCCTAGCTGTTGTCTCTTCTCTCTGCTCAATCTTCAACAAGGAATAGCTTGATGCATTTGGGTATGAGGCGACAAGAAGAGTGTACACCCTCACAGTACAACAACCAACGCAATGCATCTTATTTCACATGCGCCACCGCGGCGTACGGTATAAGGACGACAATGGCGATGGGTATATCGTATATGATGCACGATTCTAACAGGGTGGGGGAGCAGCAAGCAAGGAGTCAATACGAAGGAGCATAACTCGTCCAACAACAACTAGCTACCAACAATCCATTCAAGGCTGTTTACAACCATGCCACTGCAGTACTACTTGCCAGGTCCGGTTTTTGCTGTATGTCAACATTGGCCTATCTTTCAACAACACTGGTCGCCGCAGACGTTGACGGTGTTTTGGGTCTATCTGCTACAGAACAACAAAGGAAATCTGAACTCCCAGCCTAACGGTTCTTTAAGGGAAGTATGACTGTGCAACTGACAGGGTCAAGCTGTGTAAAAGTTGGGCCGAAGGAACCTTTGGATACGCTAGATCTTGGCGAACAAGGATACAACTCGGCAGTCTCGTAGACTTCGATAACCTTCAGCAGGTACTGTCATGACAAGCACAAACTTATTACCCGTCAAGTTTCCTTCCGGGCAGCATAAGTGACGCGACTGCCGTACAATGTGCAATGATCGCCAACGATGCTATCTTTGCAGTCACAGGTTGAGTGTTTTATCCACAGGGGGTAGGTAGTATTTGGACCCGCAGCACGGAATAATTCTTCCAATCCAAACTTCGTTTCGACTTTATCGTGCTGATCAATCACTGGGTCGTTGAGCAGAAGTGGCTACGACCGTTCCAGATTTGGATTCTGTGTGCTCGCGGGTTCTTTCTTGCTCGCGAAGAAGATTTGCACAATACGACCCAGAACGACACCCTTGTCGATTATCTCAAGTTTGACAAAACCCCAGTCGATGGAATGAGGTGAGTGATATCCACCGTTCAAATTCACTCTCCGCTTCCCCGCGCTTTCGCGTGCGTTAGGAGCTGCAGAGCCATTATCGCGAGGTCGCAGCCAACTCAGCGGTGTGCCTTTGGGGACAAGAAGTGCAGTAATATAGACCTGAATATTACCTGTGCGGTCATGGATTTGCGAATAGAGGCGCTAGAACCATATCAGTCTTGTCTTAGGCTCTCAGCTATTTGATGTGATAGCTTTGAATCACGGCGAACACAGGCCCCTGTCTCAACAAACAGCCAATCACAGTTGGTAACTGGAATGTGGTCATCACAGCTTGACAAAGACCGCCAGCAGCGGTCTCTGACAAAAGGCTGCACTAGAACTGACACGCCCAATGGCCAGAATAGGCGACCAAGGTAACACATCGACGGAGATCAAACATGGGCTCGACCCGAATCGAAAGCGATAAGCTTGCAACGAACGGAGACAAGGAGCATTTTTAATACAAACGTCGCTCGATAATGTTTTCCTGTCGTAGAGTTGGAAGACGAAAATAGGAACACCGGCAATGAATGAGCCAATCATTTCTGTTGATACTTAGACGTCGTGCCGTTCACCTTGAAATGGCCAAAGTCTCTTGAGTCAGCTAACAGCGCGACGATGTGACGATGTGGTTGTTTTTGGGACCCGTACCTATTTTTTGAACCTTGGAGCGTTCCGTGCTTGGATGCATATCAGGAGGCTCTCATAGTCTCAGTGTTGAATGAGGCCGCCAATTCAGGGTTACTTTTGGCCTCCCCACACAACCGCAATAGATGGGTTTCGAGCGAGACGCGCGCCAGCCTCAATTCTGATGCCAGTAATGACCATGGATATCAATGCCGGTACATCCCATTATGCATACGTATGCTCGACTTACGTTATTGTATATCTCGCTAAGTAAGTTGTGTGCGTTTTGGTATTTGCCCAAACGCTATGGTATTCCAAACGCCCCAAGCGGACGGAAAGTATCTGAACTAGCTTTAAGTCCTGGCACAGCCGCGGACGGCGGGCGAGTGACCTTAGACAATGGTCTTAGCGTGCTAGACGCGGCGTCAATGGATTCTGTCTCGCCTAAGGTGCCTGAACAACCACATCCTTGTAAAGGCCCTGATCAGGCTCTGAAGTACAGGCTTTCATTGGTTGTTGGGGCGAGAAGGCGCACAGTTCCGACACTACATCCGCCGATATGCGGTGGACGGTAGGGTAACGGCTTATGGTTGGCTGTAGGGGCGGCGTTCGCTTTTTGGAGCCGGCGTTGTTCAGAAGTACAGTGGTACTGTACTGTACGAGTAGGTAGTCTAAGGGTTCGGGTACAATTCATATCTTGCTTGGGCATGGGGTATGCATCAAGATCAAGACATTATGTATTACACTTGACTTAGAAACTGCAACCAGAAACACAAGACGCGAATGACGGCTCATAGATTGAAGAGTTGCGTTCAATCTGGAAAGTTGCATGTTAATGGAGAGTCTTGAAAAATGGGTCGATACAACGGGGTCATGATTTGTGCCTCCCTTTTCCTTTGTGGAAAGACGCACTGGTGCACGCCGCGGCAAGAGCGAGCGGGGCGCCGATATTCCCCACCCAACCGTACCGCAGGGATGGGGCCGGCGAAGGCCCAAAGCTAACTTTAAAAATGCTAGTGCGATTTCCAAGTTAGGCTGGCAGTTCGTCGTAGGTTGTTTAAGACAGCACCGCACAAGAGAAGCAGGTGCGAACGCTCGCAGTACTTACTGTATTGTTGATTTTTAAAGAACGTGGTCAAGGTCTGAGCAAATACATGAGATAAAGTTGCTATTACTCAGCCTTATATAATCGGGCCAGATCAACAGAACAAGAGAAACCAGTGCTGACCTATGAGCCAGACCTGGTGGCTCTTAACAGTAGAATGTAAGAGAAAGGCTGTGGTGCTATGAAATCGATCATCCTATTAATAGGCGGATTTGCCACCTTTGAAGAAGGTACAGTACTGTATCAGTTAGGATTGAGACGTCTTTTGTTCATACAAAGACATTGTTTTAAAATTGTGATGTTGGTTAATTCCAATAAAATTTGACAGTTTATAGCCCAGCTGTCACCAATAGCGAGATTGCACGCCTGGAGAAGAAGAAATGAGATGCGCTAAGATGGCTGGCTGACAGCTATTGTGTCATACGAAGGATTAGGGCGATAAGAGGGTCAGGAGTCGCGCGACTAGACAGGCGTTAGTTACAGGTGTCCAACACGAGAGTCCTGCGTCGCCCTCTCTGATCTGACACTGATCCATTTGAGGGCATGCAGGGATCGCTTATTGGGTCCGGGATCATTACCCCAAGGGCGATCGTGGTACGGGTACTGTACACGTTAGAGGTCGTGGGTTATTACCGCGCGAGGAACAAGTTTTGTCTGCTCTTGTCTCATGAATCATATGTGAGATCAAGCCAAGTACTGTTAGTGATCGACCGTGTACGACTGTCATTCCTTGATTCCAAACAGGACGCATAGGATTTGGTGGCGGCAACGACGGTGGTGATGGTGGATGGTAGTGTTAATGACGATAAACAGGAAGAAAAGCTTGTGAAAGGCACATTTCTAGGTGGAGTGTTGTCCATGCCGAGAGGCGTAGATTTACATACATCATTTGGCCTAGGTGATTGATATGCAGCGGATGGATGTTCGCGGCACAGTTTCCTGGGTGTCATTGTCGCGCGTGAGATAGACGAGATGACTCAGACAATTAAAACGACCAACAATTGCCTGACTAGGTACGTAAGGTTGACAAGGTATCTAAATTAATCTTCATCAGACCAGAACGCCGAAGTCAATTAATGTGGTATTGAGTCAGAGTTAATTAACTTTTGTTTTTGCCAGTTCCTACGTTCAAACCTCACACGAGATGGCCCAAGTAATCATGCCCATTTTCATGCCATACCATGCCTTGCTTGCTTGAACTCCAGCCTGAAGACCGCGGCAGAGCGGCGGTCCGTGATCCGCACTTAAAGCGGGCTGGTTAAAATGACACCCCGTGTTCTCAGCAACCCTTCCCCTGTCAGTTCCCGACTCAAGACTCTCTCGCGCTGGGCGGGCGGGCGGTCGAGGGAAACCCCATCGTCAAACTACTAAGGGACTACGACTACCTACTCAGCCATGGGCCGCGCGACTGGCTACAGGCGCCCAGTAAGGGTTGGTCGCGCCAGAGCGACCAAGAATGTGGGAGAGCGCAAGGTAGCGCCAGAGCAGAAACTTTTGATGAGGGGGAGACTCACAAGCGAGACGCCAGCGTCAGCACCAGAGCCAGTTGCGGTAAGGAACGAGAGGGATGCGCAAAAGTTGATCGGAAGTTACGGTGGCATCCACGGAGGAGGTACAGAGTAGTGACGGATAAATTCCGTCCTCTTTTAATAGGTACCAATGTTTAGCACTTGCGTTATGGGTCTACTCCAGTTAATTACAGTACGGTACTGGAGATGTTTTATCTATCGATGGGATCCGTTATAGAACCTCCATCTTGACCGCACTTTACAAGGGCCCCAATCACTCACTGTCTATGCGATTTATTCATCTGAACGTGCACTCGCAGCCGGGCAATGACGTGATACAGCCGACCACAGTTTGTGATAGTCGCCTAGTGCTACAGATGTGGTAAAACCTTCAGTCAGGCATCGGGCTGAGGTTGAGGTCATGATCAAGGTTGACGAGAGGTTGCCCAGACCCTTGAGGGGAGTAGGGCAAGGACATGCTTTGCAGCCTTGGACTTCACCTTGGACCGCAATCCAGGCGCAGGTACCTGGGGTTGCGTGAAGGTAGTTGTGGACTCGGAGATACCACACTTCGTAGCCGAGTGACGCCGTGTGAAGCGCCACGCCGCCGCGGGCTCGGAGGACTGAGAGTTAGTTGAGACCTCAAAGCATACAAAGGCACGTGTCGTATATGTTTAGGGTGAAGGTATCATCGATTCATTGTCTCATCTTGAAAGAGCACTACTATCGAGAAAGCCAGTCCTCGACTCAATTACACATTTCTTGCTACTGCGTCGTATGGAACTAAGCCGCCAAAGCATCTACGTATTGCAGGGAATATATGGGATTGGAGTATGTAGAACACTAGCTCGCCCCGTCACCTTACGCGCATGGTAATGGGAGAGCTAGCTTGGCTTCATTTCAACGCGATGCGGGCATTCGAAGCATGGCTATACGACCACCATGTCTACCATCCCAACTTGCAAGGACACCAGAAACAGAAACGGAACCAACAACACCAACCGCGCGCCCCGTCCGCTTGCCTGCCTGCCTGCATGCACAGCACCCTACCCACCTTTCTTGGGTCCGTTTCCAAGTCCAAGGGTCCCCTGGCCCCCAAGCTCTCGAGCAATACAACCACCCCTAGCAATGATGAGGGTGAGAATAACAGTACAACGCTGTTCTGTTTCGAAGTCTCTCAAACTCACATCGAATCGCCTTACCTACTGCACTGTATCCGTACCTCACATCATTTCCTCGATAACCAGATCGGACTCTTGCTGCTCTGCTTCGTTGTTGAACTGATTTGGGTGGTCGACACAAGCTGAAACAATTCGAATGCTTCTGGTGTTACTCAAATTGTCTACCTAAATCGGTATAGATGTAGTAGGTAGAGAAGTGCGTGCTTGTTTAGCTGCTTGCACGGGTATAGTACCTTATCTGTCTGTTTCCAACTGTCCTTCCTTCCATGTCCTTCACTGCCGTTGTCTCTTTCTTTAGCTTTGCCTTAGTTTGTTAACCTGAGCCTTGAGTCTTGAGGGTTCCTTCCTCGTAACGGAACCTACCTCAGGACCCTTGCTGGGGCTCTCTTTCACATCCATCCTCTCCTTCTTCGGGCTCTCTCCTCTCCCGTTCTCTTGCCTTGCCTGCCTTCGTTCCTTTCCGGCACACCCTCACTTCATCTTGGATCTCGCTCTAATCTCGATCCTTCTTTCCTTCTCTCCATCTCATCCCATCCCCTTCCTAAGCAAAAACCTCCAGTCTACCCTCCCACCAGAAAGG
>JABCQV010000317.1:0-13518 GCA_013186375.1 Fusarium aywerte
CCGTAACCCCGTAGCCCCGGTCCCCGAGGTTTAGAGCGAGACGCAAAGAGGTAAAGGTACTCGCAGCTAAGGTAGAGCCAAGGTGAGAGATAATGTCACAGTAAGGTAATTTTGTGCATCTCTCAGTCAAGTCCAAACTCAAGTCCCGTTCTGCCTACCTGCGCCTTTTTTCTACCTATCGTCTTGGCTTACCTTACTTGAACTTCTTCCTCCCCACAACTTTTCTCCCCTCCATCCTTCATATACCTCTCCTTCCCTTCCTCCGACACAACCGCCTGTTCTTGCCTCTTTGTCTGCATATCCAGCCTTCCTTCACAATGGCTTCAGTCGCTCGTCTCAGCAACGCTGCCCTCCGGGCTTCCCTCCGCTCTACTCCCATCAACGGCTCTGTCTTCAACGCCGTTCGATGCTACTCCGCCAAGACCCAGGTATGTTTTGTTTAACCTCGGATAAAGTCGAGTCCCAAAATCCTGCTATCCACGAACGTCGTGGCCCATTGGCGAAAACAGCAAACATCGAGCACACGATATGAGAACAATATGCTAATCATCGTCATCGCCACAGACCCTGAAGGAGCGATTCGCCGAGCTCCTGCCCGAGAAGATTGAGCAGGTCAAGGCCCTCCGAAAGTCAGTCGCATTCTCTACCCTCGGTTTATTGTTTGCCGAAGCTTGGGTCCACCCTGAGCCTCATGGCTTTACGAATCGAGTGCAAACCTACAGGCAATTGAACCTTTAAGCTAACGTTCTCCTAGGGAGCATGGTTCCAAGGTCGTCGACAAGGTCACTCTCGACCAGGTCTACGGTGGTGCCCGTGGCATCAAGGCCCTTGTCTGGGAAGGTTCCGTCCTCGACTCTGAGGAGGGTATCCGATTCCGTGGCAAGACCATCCCTGAGTGCCAGGAGCTTCTTCCCAAGGCTCCCGGTGGCAAGGAGCCTCTTCCTGAGGGTGAGTAGAATTAAATCCCAGAGGAGTATGCTATCAATGCTAACATGAACTGCGCAGGTCTCTTCTGGCTTCTCCTAACCGGTGAGGTCCCTACTGAGCAGCAGGTCCGCGACCTCTCCGCTGAGTGGGCTGCCCGCTCCGACCTCCCCAAGTTCGTCGAGGAGCTCATCGACCACTGCCCTACCGACCTTCACCCCATGGCTCAGTTCTCCCTGGCCGTTACCGCTCTCGAGCACACCTCCAGCTTCGCCAAGGCCTACGCTAAGGGTATCAATAAGAAGGAGTACTGGGGCTACACCTTTGAGGACTCCATGGACCTCATTGCCAAGCTCCCCAACATCGCTTCTCGCATCTACCAGAACGTCTTCAAGGGCGGAAAGGTCGCTCCCATCCAGAAGGACAAGGACTACTCCTTCAACTTCGCCAACCAGCTTGGTTTCGCTGACAACGCCGACTTCGTCGAGCTCATGCGTCTCTACCTGACCATCCACACCGACCACGAGGGTGGTAACGTCTCTGCTCACACCACTCACCTTGTTGGCAGTGCTCTCAGCTCTCCCTTCCTCTCTCTCGCCGCTGGTCTTAACGGTCTTGCCGGCCCCCTCCACGGTCTTGCTAACCAGGAGGTCCTCAACTGGCTCACCGAGTTCAAGAAGTCTGTCGGTGACGACCTTAGCGACAAGGCTATCACTGACTACCTCTGGTCCACTCTCAACGCCGGCCGTGTCGTCCCCGGTTACGGCCACGCTGTCCTCCGAAAGACTGATCCCCGTTACATGGCCCAGCGCACTTTCGCCCAGGAGAAGATGCCCAACGACCCCATGTTCAAGCTCGTCTCTCAAGTCTACAAGATCGCCCCCGGTGTCCTCACCGAGCACGGCAAGACCAAGAACCCCTACCCCAACGTTGACGCCCACTCCGGTGTCCTCCTCCAGTACTACGGTCTCACTGAGGCTAACTACTACACCGTCCTCTTCGGTGTCTCCCGCGCTATCGGTGTCCTTCCCCAGCTCATCATTGACCGCGCTCTCGGTGCCCCCATCGAGCGACCCAAGTCCTTCTCCACTGACAAGTGGGCTGAGCTCGTCAAGAAGCTGTAAAGGAATTAAAAGCGAAAGGAAAAAAGAAGAGTATAGGAGGATTTTGCCCAGAAGATGGGTAGAATGGATTGCCGAGTCAATGGCATTTGTACAACACAATGGGACTGTTTTAGTTTAGTAATGAGCAAGTCGTCGCTGGAGCGCCGATTGAAATGAAATGTTTTGACAGTTAATTTGTAACATCTATCTACTCTGTGTTGCTTGTGGTGCGTGGTGCAATTGATAATCTTGTATCTGCTAATTGATGAATTTACCATCGCTGGCTACTAACCTTTTCTCAAATCGCGATGGTTTCGTTTTAAAGCTTTTTTATTTTATTTTACTGGGGTTTGTTGACCCCACTGAGAAGTGTATTACTGTGCCTGTTTCAGCCTCTGAAATAGACAATTCACCATCAGGACACTCTTGTTTCTTATTGAAGATCCAAGGATGAATTCGGTTCCGTTCATCAACAATAAAAAGTGAAAACCCCTGCATCATGAAACACGAGGAGTGCGTTGTTCTCTCATAGGTAGTAGATAAGTCAAGTTAGGTACGTAGGAAGTCTCGGTGAGAGATTACACCGACAAAATCCCCGTATGAGCAGGGACGTGAGCTCTCAACAGTTGAGTGGAGGAGGGGCGTTGAGAGCTTCTCTAATTCGGCGCCACAGGGGAAAATCGGATTAAAATAGAGGTGAGAGCTGCGGTTCTCGGGGGGTGGCTGATGGTGTAACCGAATAAGGAAATAGAGAAACCTGGGTGAGGTCGGATGGATTCTCTGTTGGAGCTGCAAGTCTTGAAGGTGAGTACAGACATCGAATTATTTTTCGTGTTTCTCTGGAGGTTAGTGGTGAGTAAAAGCTGTTGAGGAGGCGATTGAGCTTGAATTGTGTTTACGGTAAGCTTAGCACTGCGGTTGTCAGCCTTTTGAACCTTGCTGTAATAGGTGTGGAAAGCTTCAACAGTGAGCACGGTATGGCAGCCGTAAGCAAGTCTTTCGAGCAGACAGAAAAGCATGCCTTAAGCATTCTATATCATCCATAATCACAAGCAACTTTTCTCTCTCTTTATTTACTTCCGTCGGTCTCCTTTCTGCCGGTCATTGAACCCCAGGACATCCACCCCCCGGATTTTGATTGCGATTTCACATGAGAGATTCAGCTCAAACCCGATCTTATCTCGGTCATACGAGCTGTCGGCTTGGAACAATGTCACGCAGCAGGCGAAAAGTTCCGTATAGGGTCATTCGTATTGTATGTGAGATCAATACCAGCATGGTGGACGTATCAGTCGTTAATAGTAATTACTGTATTCACTTGGTTGTTTTCCTTCGTTTAAAAATAGTGCAGGTGTTGGTTCTCGCTGTTAAACAGTATCGTCAACCTTATAAAGGTGATGACCATAGCTTCCCCCATCAGCAACTACAGCCGAAACACATGCAAAACAACAAGTGATTGATTGACTGACTGAACGATTGAGAATGACTCAATTCTCTATTCGGGTCTTTTCGCGTATGCCCATGTCCATAGCCATTTGAACCTCGGCCATTGACCTCCGCAAATCTATCCCCATTGTTGGTACATAGACTATTTCCCCTCCGTTAACCGGGTACTTCTCCGGGCGCCTTCTCCTCTCCCCAAGCTTATTTTGCTCAGCTCTTAGCTCAGCGTTTTTCTCAAGCCATTCAACTGTTTCTATTGGATCTGACTCAGCATTCATCAAATCTATAGTACGTACCCCCTCTACTTTCCTGCTTCATCCCTACCAGTCCCTAGCTCTCCTGGGTCCTGGCTCCTTCCCCCCACGTAGCCTTCCCAGCACACGCCTCTAGCTCTATCCCTTTCTCTTTTCTCCTTCCGATTCCTTTTCTTTTCCTCTTTCTTCCTTTCCACAACCTATCCCAAACCATCCATCAACCTTTCAACCCCCCAGCGAAGAAGCACCCTAATCCCTTGGTCAGGGCCCCTTATTTTACGACAATCCCAAAGTCATGGCTGCCATTCGTACCGATCTTCCAGGCCCTGTCGGGGAGAAGAAGCTGGAGAAGAAGCCCATCAAGTTCTCTAACTTGCTTTTGGGCGCTGGTCTCAACCTCTTCGAGGTTACCACACTCGGTCAAGTTAGATACTATATTTGGCATAAATTCGGAATATATTGCTAATGCACGAAAGCCGCTCGAGGTAGTAAAGACAACCATGGCCGCGAACCGAGGTGACAGCATGGCCACGGCTTTGGGACGCGTCTGGGCCCGTGGTGGTCCTCTGGGCTGTAAGTCATAACTACATATTCAACATATTCCCAACGGTTTGCTAACATATAGTCTGTAGTCTTCCAAGGTCTCATCCCCTGGGCTTGGATTGAAGCTTCCACCAAGGGTGCTGTCCTTCTTTTCGTCGCTTCCGAAGCCGAATACTACGCCCGTTCCGCAGGTGCCTCCGAGTTTGGTGGGGGTATCATCGGTGGTGTCACTGGTGGTGTTGCTCAGGCCTATGCCACCATGGGTTTCTGCACCTGTATGAAGACAGTCGAGATCACCAAGCACAAGCTCGCTGCTGCCGGTGTCAAGCCCCAGTCTACCTTCCAGACCTTCGCCGAGATCTACCGCAAGGAGGGTATTCGTGGTATCAACAAGGGTGTTAACGCCGTCGCTATCCGTCAGATGACCAACTGGGGTAGCCGATTTGGTCTCAGCCGTCTCGCTGAGGGTTGGATCAAGTCCCTCACCGGTAAGAAGGAGAACGAGAAGCTCACCCCCGGTGAGAAGATCATCGCCAGTGCTCTTGGTGGTGGCCTCAGCGCCTGGAACCAGCCTATTGAGGTTATCCGCGTTGAGATGCAGAGCAAGAAGGAGGACCCTAACCGTCCTAAGAAGATGACGGTTGGCAACACCTTCAAGTACATTTACGAAACCAACGGTGTCAAGGGTCTATACCGCGGTATTGCCCCCCGTATTTCTCTGGGAGTTTGGCAGACTGTCTGCATGGTTGCATTTGGTGATATGTAAGTGCCGCCCACATGTTTAAGTTTCTACCGATACTAACCGCACTCACTACAGGGCCAAGGCTTATGTTGAGAAGGTGACCGGCGAGTCCGTTACCGCTAAGCATTAGAAGGCGTTTTGGGAAATTTGGGTTCAAAATATCGCTCGTGGTGAGCTTCACAGATGGGTTATTTAATGTTTTGTTCGAAAATCTTTGATATGATGACATGAGCTTGTAAAATGGCCTGTGTCGAAAGGGTCGCGCACATCACGTATGATCTTTGGGACGATCAATTAGTTGTAAGAAAGTCATTCACTCTGTGACTTGAACTTGAAATAGACGAAAAATAATTGCGCAACTTATTATGTGCTATTCCCAATTGCTGATCGAAATGTTAGGCTACTAAGGCCTAAGTCATGATGATTGGCAGCCGCAAAGCTATTCCCAACGTACACAACTGTAGATCATTGTTCCACCACTGTTATCGTGGTTACGAGGAAACATCGCTGCACCTCTGATTAAATTTCAGTTGCCTTATTATTAACAAATCCCTAGCTCGGTGTAAAAGAGAGTAGCTCGTTATACTTTAGTCTTGGGCTGCTTTAGACACTGCTTAGATATCATACTAATTATTATTTGCAAGGAGAAGATTAATAGATAAGGCCATAAAGGGAAAAAAAAGAATATATACACCCTGCTCTCCTATTTAAAATAACTTATTTAAATAAGTAATACTTAAGCTATAGATTTATAGTTATTTTAGCCCTTCTTATACTATTATCATACTATTATTATATAGTTATTATTTATAAAATTATAGATCTTATAAAGGGAAAATGAGTTATAGGTATTTCAAGTTATTATTATATACCGTAACGCCTTAACAATGCTATCTACTTCTTTAACCTGGCGCTTTCATGAATTATCAATATCCGAGCTTATAATTTCTTCATATGTAAAACCCCAGTCCTCCTCAACACTTAGCAGCGCACCGGCTTTCACAAGATCATCTATCTCACCCTTGTCTAGGTGTTCCAAGCTGAAGTCCTGCTTCTTATTCTCGGCATGCACAGCCTTTAGGCGCTCGTCCGGTGGCGCAGGGTTCTTGACCCGACGCATAGAACGCCGTCGTCTGCCGATGCTAGCGGCCTCGCTGTCCTTTTGGAGACGCTCGAAGTCGGCAAGGAGCGGAGCGGTGGGGTCTTGGTCCAAATGGGCATCGAGACGGAAGAGGTTGGTTGAAGAATACTTAGGACCTTGAACAGCTCCGATGACGGGGTTTTTAGTGAGTTTAAGATATTGGGTGTCGAGGTAGGTGCGACGGGCATACGTAGCATCAAGCTCCGAGTCTGTGTCCATCTCATCCCCGTTATCCTCGCCGGGTGGGTCCGGCTCCGGATGCGGAATAATTGGCTGTGGACGGCGGAGTCGCCGGGTAGTGCCGGACAAAGTCATAAAGTGCGACTCCGGGGCATCACGCTCGTCTATAGAGAGGATAAAACAGCGGCCAGTGGCGTCGCCTATCGCGAGTTTCGAGTTATCGGGGGAGAAACCACCCCAGGCAATGGGTCCCGGTGCTGTAAGAATGTCTCGCTCGAAAGGCTTGTTAACCCTACGCACATTCCACACTTTGACTACACCGTCACTGGATCCCGTGTAGAAACGGTCAAGAGTCGTGTTCCACGCTGTGAACTTGACACCTGTGTCTTCCTTCTCACGATCTCCATAGTATTCTTCGATAGGTTTTCCATGCCGGAGCGTGTGGATGGGCTTATCACCCTGCGCCGTATCCCAAATGTAAACCTTACCGTCGGTGCACGCAGCACTCACATAGGCGTGTCCGTACGAATTGGGGACAAATGTGAGTTCATTGATGTCCGAGGCGTAGCAGTCAAGCGCCTGGTACTGAGCATATCCAGCACCACCCAGACGTTCCTTGTCGCGCTGGAAGATGTGAACCAGCGTCTTGATCTTGTGGGCGTTGACTTTCAAGCCGGTGGGTGTCGTCGCAACAATGAAGCGTTGTAGGTTTGGGTGCCATGCGACTTCGAAGACATTAGCCGTTGAGGCTGTAAACACGGGGATCCGCTGGCCCTGCTCCGCATCCCATAATATGATCTCTCCTGAAGTTCTTTTGTCTTCAGGGATATCCTGATCATCTCCAGTCAAGCTTCGGGGAGAGTACCCGACCAGAAGCAAGTGCTGGCAGCCCTTGGCTCGTCCCCATTGCATCGTTGCTGGGAAGTATGCCCACTTATCTGATCCATCAGCATCGGTTCTCAAGCAAGAGAACGATTGATACGTGCTGTTTACCTCATTGCCCTTTTCGACCTTGTATATTCGTACAGCGTCAGTCGGTGAGTCTGCTGCTGTCGCCACTCTGCCAGACCCGTCTTTTGCGGCAGCAACGAAGTTGACGTTGCCGGTGTGTTGCCATGTAGCAATAGCCTCCATGTGCTGCCCCTTCGAATCGACCTTCCAAACCTTGACTGTCTTGTCAAAACTTGAAGTGTAGGCTAAATTATCTTCCACGTTGTAGTCAGACGAGACAACTGAAGAGTAAAGCCAAAGGTCTTGGCTCTGCCTCATCGCCTCTGTTGAGTTTTCTCCTTTTTCGACCCGCGGACGGGGTATTCGATGATCGGGAAATGCACGCAGCATGCCTTTGCTAGTTGAACAAAGAAGCAGATTTCCTGGTTTGTTGTATTGTTGATTATGCGTGTCGGAGTGGGTGGTCGTGCCGCATATGAAGCTTTCGTTAGAGACCCAAGCGCCTGTGGTGATATCACCGGCGCCGTTCGTAAACTCAGCTACCACTTCAAGATCGTCTTCGCGGAGTGTCTTAAATTCTCCCTGGAAGTTCAGGTATTGGCGTGTCCGTTGAAATCCTTGATTCCCTGACATTTCTCGAGCCATCAGCAAGGATGAGAACCTGCTCGCCCTTCTCAGTTGGCCCTCGCGCTTCTTGGTCTGTTCGCTTACAGGCTCGCCAGTGAATGACAGAACCCGCGGAAGCTTAGCTACTTGTCCTTCCCATAGATCAGCCCCAAAAGCAGTCATATCCCGCAGAGATCGTCCGCTTGGCGCAGGTAGCGATCGAGTTCCCAGTCTGACACATTGCGTCAGAGTTTCGATAGTGGGCTCCAAACGCTCGTTTTTATGCTGCGAAAGGTGTTCCACAATCTCTGCGATCTCTTCGGGTGTAAAGTCGACATGGTATACGACTGGTTGCGACGGTAAATCTGTGCTGCTGACGTTCACGGGGAGTCTCGTGCCCGCCTCGATAGCTTTACGGTATTCTGCAGGGAGATAGGGCTTCTCAGTGATTTGATAGAAGCGATTTTTAGGGCTGGGTTCCCGGTGCTCGCGAGGCTTATACGGTTGTCGCTTGATATGTCGTAGGATCGCTGGTTCTGGGGCTGGAGGTGGCTCAGGCGCAGTAAAACATACAGGAGGACCCGGCTCTTCTGACTCTTGCACTTCTTCGAGTTCGGATAGTTCGTCTGACTCCACAACTTCCTCAAGCTCGGCCTCCTCGCCAGACTCTTCCGCCTCTTGTGATTCCGTTGACTCCTCTGAATCTTCTGACTCGTCGGAACTCTCCAATTCTTCTGATTCTTGTCTTTGCGGAATGGCCAGTTGTGGTTCTCGCGGGGGCGTCTTTGGTTTAGGTGATGAGGAAGGTGGCGGCGACACGCGGAACTCCTTAAAAGATACGTTAGCGAAAAGATGGTCCCAGGGCCTTGTAATCTAATACTCACCGAGCCCTGCGCAAGTCTGTTGACAATACTGTCCGCTTGAGCCGCGAGAATGTCCAGATCTGTCTGGGTAAGATAGCCACCAGTTTCGTCCCATCTTCTGCGGAAGAACTTGCTTATGCCAAGCTCCGTGACTGTCTATATAGCTCTTTATTAGCGTTTAAGCACGTCGTAGTAAGGAGCTTCTTTGTTTACCTTGATTCCGAGAGCGTTGACATGGTAATCATCACGCTTCAGGCTCCCAACCGCCCGCTGAACCAGAGGAGTTACCTGCGTACTAAGGCAGTCCTTTACGCTGCGTTTACGCGGCAAGGGCTCTTCAACGCGTCGGCGTTTTGGCGGTGGTTCGTGGTGTGGCCTATGGACACTATTTAGTAATGGAATAGGTGCTGTTGGCACATGGCCCCTGTCAGTCAACGATCTTGAGACCGTTGTCGTCAGCCCAAAACTCATGAGGAAATAAGCCCAAGGTCATGAATATGCGAAGGGCAAGTCAAATAGGATGACGTTAACGCGTCTAAGATGCGTGACGGGGTTATATCACTTACCCCATTGCCCCATTTGGCGTTGTTGCGGTGATAAGGTGATTAAGAAGCATTAGAGGAGGGTTAGTGGGCCTAAGGGGCGGAAAATAGATAATCCAGAGCGCTATCTAGACTTAGGGGCTAAAATAACAGTTATAATACTAGTTCTAGCTATCTTAAAGTACTAATATATCTTAAATAGCTTAAAAAGAGATTTCTATATTATTATACCTATATTATTATAAATAGAGGTTAAGTAGTATAAAGTTATAATAATAGAGGCATAAAGAGCTTTACCTAATCTGATACTCCTATATTAAGCTGTTATAATCACTAATATATTTCACAAGTAGAAAATCTGTAAATTCAGAAATTAGAGTTTTGACATGTAACAATAGGTTAACTATAGCTGGGACTGAAACATACACTCATAACATTCATCACCTGCAAACTGCCAGCTCGAGTCAAGTATTAACAAGAACCAGTACCTTCCTATCAACAGTATGCCTCAGGTCTTTAAGAGATTCTTAATATCTTATTGTAATAATTCTTGAAACCGTAATTGCAAGTAATACTTTGTCATGCATTGATAGTACACTGTAATGATAATAATAACAATAATAATAACTATATATAAGTTCGAGCCGCTTAACAACCTCTTCAACATATATGTAAAATCTCCAATGCAGCTTTGACGCCAAAATCACATGTCCGAGTTGAAAATGCCATAATATTTTACAGCTTGTTCTTTCCAACTGGTGCCTGAGCTGCAAGCTCTTCGTACATGCGGTCGATCTGCTCTCGGTAGGCCTTGGCAGCTTGGGGACGCTTAAGCTTAAGTCTGTGAAGGTTATAATGTCAGCTGATAAATTCCTTGTTATAAAAGGTAGGGAATGGCTAAAAGAAACTTACGTAGGGGTAAATAGCCCGTTATCGATAGTGAAGGGATCGATGTCAAGGTGGACATTGCGCACTTTCTCAAAGCTGTTAAATTTGTGCTTGCTGCCGATGCCGTCGAGGACCTTGAGGAACTGGGCCTTCACCTTGGGGTTGTTGGCTGCAACGCGCAGATCAGCGACCTGGTTGGTGCTGATGGTCTCTTGCAGGATCTTGCTGGCGAATGGCGCAAAGTTCTCAACGTCGATACCGAAAATCGCGACCAATGAGGACTGAGTACCGTCACCGTGAACATAAGCAGCGTTAACGAGGTTGGTACTACCCATGTAAACATTCTCGATACGTTCGGGAGAAATGTACTCTCCCTGCGAGAGTTTGAGGACGTTCTTCTTGCGGTCAATGATCTTGAAGCGGCCCATCTTGTCCACCTCGCAGATGTCACCGCTGTGGAACCAACCGTCGGCATCCAGAGTCTTGCGGGTCTCCTCGTCGTTCTTGTAGTACTCGCGGAAAATGATGGGACCGCGGAGGAGAAGCTCACCACGAGGGTTGGGCTTGTCATCCACAGTGTAATCGAACTCGGGAACGGACTCGAGGCAGAGTTCCACACAGCACATGGGACCACCGATGTTTCCGGTAGTGAAGTCGCCCCGGGCCTGGATGGAACCGACAGCGTATGTCTCGGTCATGCCAAAACCCTGGGCGAAGTGGTTGGCGAAGGCGGCACGCAGGAACTGCTGAACGTCGGGATCAAGCTGAGCGCTGCCGCTGATCATGCTGTGAACCTTGTCCATGCCCACTGCAGCCTTAACCTTGGGTGTCCAAATTCGGTCGTACAGGAAGTGGGTGTTGGAAGCCTTTCCGGGCGGTAGTCGCATGTTGGCCTGCTTGGTCTCGATAACGCGTCGAGAGAGAACGCCACGGACACCGTCGGCTTCGACGGTAGCAGTGCGAATAGCCGAGTTGAAACGGTTAAAGAGTCGAGGAACTGAGACGAAGCCAGTGGGCTTGAGGATCTTCATATCATCGACCAAGCCCAGAATATCACCTCGGAAGAACCCGATAGCAGCACCCTCAGCGACGGCGATTTGATCGATGAGTCGGCCGTAAATGTGGGCAAGAGGCAGATATGACATATGAACATCCTTGGGGCTCACGTTGCCATTTGTTCGACCACCGGCGATAGCAGAAACTGCGTTTCCGTGGGTGATCAGAACACCCTTGGGGTTACCAGTGGTACCAGAGGTGTAGTTGATTGTGCAGATATCCTCGCGGGTGGGAGGTTGAGGGGCACGTCCAGACTTGGCACCAATCTCCTCAACCTGAGCCATAGAGAAGATCTGAATTCCATGGTGAGAGGCAATCTCGTTCAGGACAGAGGCTTTGGTGTAAGAAGCCTGCTCACCCTGTTCAAGAGGATCGAGAGACACAATAAGCTTCAGACCAGGAAGCCGAGGCGACATCTTGAGAAGAACGGGGATGTGAGGGAGGGAGCAGACAACGCAGGCGACCTCGGCATGGTTGATGATATATTCTGTTGTATCGGGGCCAAGAGTTTCGTAGAGTGAGACCGAGTATAGGGATTGGGAAGCAATACCATAATCTGTATAGAGCCTGTGTTAGCAGTTGCAACATCAATCACCTTTTTATTATGCAGGTTCACGGCGCAAGATCCTAGATCCGTGATGTGACGCCGCGACCAAGAGGGGCAGGGGCAGCCTTACCAGCGATCTGCCACTCAGCTCTGTTTTGCGACCATAAGCCGACACCATACTTCTCGGGAGCATAATTGATGCCCTTGTGAATTTCAACAAGACCGGCCCCAAAGTTCTTCCTTCGGACATCGAATTCGGCATAGGTAATCCAGTCGTACTTGTCCTCCCACTGCTGAGTCGCCTGGTTCCAATGACGGGTTCCGAGACATTTAGAATTGGGCCAATTGCGCGCACTCCTGTTTAAGACGTCGTGTGTCGAGTTGATGCCAGGTTCGAGGGAAGTGACGAGAGGGCCATCGCCGACGGCCCAGTGTCGGTAGGCGGCGGTGCGGTTGGGCCTTTCGGTTCCAGCGACTGGCAGGCCGTAGGGTTGACCGGGGGGAGGAAGTGTGGTGAGTTTCTTGTACAGAATGTCGTAGTCTTTTTGTGTTTGGAGCGCCATTGTTAATGATGTCGGTTCTCTTTGGTTATGGTGAGTTTTGGAACTGAAGGGGTTACAGTCTGGCGAAGCGAGGCAAGACAAGATCAAGACGGAGAGACAAGGGACACAAGAAAGATGCCGAGTCGTCGCTTGGAGAGGCGGGGGAGATGGTTAAAGCTGTTAACCAAACAAGACAGCAGGAGGTGGAGAGACGTGGAATGCAGGTATTCGGAGGAACACAAGCACAAAAGTAAGGATGGGCGAGTCCCTTGCAGATAGACAGAATGGATATCACGAGTCGCAAAAAGCGAAGGAGTAGGAAAAAAGAAGGGAAAAGAGGATGATGGATCAGAGAGGATGATGGATCAGAGAGGAACGGGCTTAGCTTTTGAGGAATTGACAATAATTGATTTAGGTAGATTATTAGAGAGTATTTGGTAGGTAGGTAGGTAGGTAGAAAGACCCAGCCTGTCGACGCCATCGGCTTGGAGAAGGAGTCCCACTGGCAGAGAGCAAGGAAAGTGGATGAATGGGGACCGAGGCGCGCCACGACTCAGAGTCACGTAAAGTGCCTGTGCCTCGGCAGCTCCAGATTTCGTGGAGTAGTACAGGTTCTCACTTGGCAGAATAGGGAGTAGCGTCACCTGGAGGCTTGTCTCTTTTGTCTGGGGAATTTCTGGCCCCCGCGATATGGTTAGTAGTTTGGTCGCGGGACATGGACTTTATTCAGTCAAGTGAGCCGAGGATGTATGATATGGAGAAATGCAGTTGTCCGTATGCAGTTCGTTGGATCAAATCCTTGTTAATCTGCTCCTTATTGTACCTCTCTACCCGTACTCAAGTCGATTTAAATTAGTAGAGCGGGGAGAGGAACTGAGATCGCTTCTCTTGAGTGTTCAAGTCAATACCTTTAGCTCGTGAGCATTTTGTCGTCATGGCTTGAGACTCATATGCACAAAAATTAATAAATCTTCAATATAAGCAGCCAAGAATAAAAGGGCACAACCGCGTGGTAATACCGTACGGCACATGCAGTGACACTTCCCATCATCCGTCATCCGTCAGCACCTTGTTAACCCCGATCCATTTCATGAGTGGCCACAAATCCAGACGCTAAGAAGCTCTTCCCGAAGACTTGGAGATCCTTTTTGTCCCTTGGATCCTTCTGTCCAAACAAAACATGTCTTGACCCC
>JABCQV010000318.1:0-12691 GCA_013186375.1 Fusarium aywerte
AGCTACATGTAGCTACGACAACTAAACATGTGGACATGAGGTCAGGAACTAGCTGTCTTGTCTACATGACTAGCATATTTGCACCATTATTGTAACTGGAGCCTTTTAATATAGACACAAATCTTCACGCACAAGTTGGCGTTTGCTTGGCAACACAAATACTTGGGTCCTTTTTAACACCTACCTTCGCATTGATGGCGAAGGTATTATCTACTATATGATTTCATCTTGCCTGTTCTCATTACCCAGACATTTCGGACCGTGTCAGTTCACTTACTGTACGTATGTATCTTAAATCCACAGGCGAGAGCATGATTGGAATTGTCCAACCACAGTCGGCAGCGGCACCCTCACAGGCCAAAGCACGAGGGACAGGTGCATCACCAGAAACAGCATCTTGCGTCCATCACACCCGCTCGGCCAACCGGGGCGTTATCCTAAGATGGCTAGAAGACAACAGGCGGCTGTCTGCGGTGCATTGCCTTGCCTTGGTCAGGTATAGTAGCAAGGTATATACCTGTATGGTGTGGCTTGTGGGAGAGGCAGACGTGGCTGGCTTAGGAGAGATGAGAGATAAAGGTACATGACATGTAGCAAGGTAGGCAAGTAGGTAAGGTACGACGTAGTGTCACATCAAGCCTGGGGCCGTTGAGTAGAAAAGCGTGCATGTATACATGTGCAAAGTACTGTATGGATATACCTATCCGTGTGTATGCTGCTTCGCTAAGAAGTCTACCTACTACTTATTGCCTCTTTTTTCAAGCTACCTATACTTTAGTACCTAGTAGGGGCCGGTTTTTGATTATCTACCTACTTAGCCGTGATAGCATACGCGGATTGTACATGTGCGATTGCAGGTTTGTTGTGCCTCTGGTATCATCGAGATTAACTCAGAACCACATTGAGCTTTTCATTTGCCCGGAGAGGGCCGGGAACAAGCTTGAAGAGTTTGATCTGGATCCAGGTTTGTTCTGGGTTTCTAGGCCTAGTCAGCTGGGAGACAGGGAACAGGTCCGGTAATAAGATAAGGTACTGCAATTAGTGCAGAGCAGTCCATTTCCCAGCTGTAACTAATCTAGCCAGTAGGTAGTTAGTTAGTTAGTCAGTTATATGTCGCACAAATTCAGACATGGGCTCTCTTTTTAGCCTCGAACATCAACGAGATGAAGGGTCAAGCCGGGGTTATTTCCAAAACTCGTGGCTTTGCGACGGACGGTTGAAGAAGCGGGGGCGCTTGGACGTTGCCATGGGCTTAGCTGGGCTGTGGCTTGCTTTTTTTCCCTTTTTTTTTTCTCTCACTCATTTGGGTTCTTCGTCGTCTTGGCTGTCCCTTTCCCTGCCTTGCACTTTCCACTCACGTTCGATTGCACTTGCACTTGCGATGCACGCGTGGCCGCTAAACACTAATATCCTTGCACCTGCCTAAGAACCGTTGATGTGGGCATCAGTCCAGGGTTCAAAGAGGCTGCTCCTTTCATTGGCTGCTCCTACTGGTTTCAAACTTTGAGTTCCAGTCGGGAAGGAGCATAGTCCATTTCTTGCCATTCAAGACTGGAAGGAACATCCACATTCACAGTCGTGGAACTCACTCAGCAGACAGTCCACATCAACTCGACATCGACTTTTGACATCCACAATTTCCACTACATTTCACTTCACCTCACTTCACTTCGCGCCCTCAGACCATTCCTTCTGTGGTGGCCAGAATCAGATAACAGACCTGGAACCCGAGTTTGAGAAAATCAATTTCAGGCTCCTTTAACCTTTTTGCCAGCTTCCTATACTGTCCTGCTATACATCTCTGCCTTTTCTTACCTGGATTTGGCAAGGGAGGCTAAGAAAGAATGGTAAGACCAGGTGCCAAAGGGGACAATGACTGGAATACTGGATGGATGGATGGGATGGGATGGATGGGATGGCCAAGCCAGGCCCCTCCCGTTCCGATTGATTTATGACAACCTCTAAAAGAGCTTGGGCCAGGGCCAGGGTACCTTGGCTACCCAGGTCTTCCCAGGTTAGTGGCATCCAGTATTATCCCCCATCTCACTCACTTAAATTTGGACTGTACACTCGACAGTACCTTGGTCCAGCTCATTGCCATGAAACTGGGTAAATTGTCCCGGCTATGTACTGTACTATGCCAACCTACCCAGGATGTGGCATGACGACTCAGCCCTCGTCTCTCAGCTTCAACTTCGTCATCTCGGCAAAGAAATACTTAATCAATCCTCCCCAAGGACACCCAAATTTCCGTTGATCTCGCAACGTCGTAGCCGATCATCCATATGCATGGAAAGACCGTGTCTATGGAGACACATATCCGTACAGAAAACAGATAGACAACCATACTACTGTGCTGCTCCATAGCACGACAAAGCACAATCCATACCTTCAGCACAAGCTCAAAAGTTGCAGTAGCGTTAATCGCAGGGGCGAACTGAGTGGCGCCATGAGAAGCAGCCGTTGCTGCTGGGCGGATGTCACGTCGTCAATCACCTCTTGTGTTGTTGCTCTTGTTCCTCGGTCATCTCATTTGTGACCTTGTTTGCCTTTATTAGACGTGTTTGCTGAGCCAGATTAGGGAGACTAAACAACCCCGAGGGTTTCGGCCGGAACTTTTTAGACGCATTTGCCACATTATCCTAGTAACCTTTCTCCCTTGGTCAATCTCAAACCCAGCCAAGCCAAGCCTAGAGCAGAGAAGACAAGAGTTCTCTTTTGTCTGGCAAATTAGCCTAGCTACCTCGCCAAAAGTTCTCTGGCTCTTACCGCCAGAACGACAGACGACGTCGGCCCCACTGGGTGTTTTTCAATGAGAGACGAGACGAAATGGAGGGCTGATAAGCGCGTGCTGAAGCTGTCCACGTTGCGACGAGACATGGCGCTGCGACTCGAATATGAGAAGAAGCAATATCAAACAGAGACAGTACCAGCGCTAGGGACCAACGTGTGTGTATGCACTTTGCCTGCCATACCAAGAGCACTTGCTGCACGTACACAGCCACAGCAACGGCTTGAGCTACACCCACTTAGTCTCAGTTCCTGCAGCCTCTCTATTCTATTCGTAATGGACAATGGCGTTGAGAAATGTAGCGGACGATTTGGCGGTGCCAGAGTCAGAGCTAGACCATGCTCAGCTCTTGACCCTCTCATCAGCAAACGCTCTTGCATGGTTGCTATACCCTGACCACCTTCCGTGACAAGGTCACGGCCGAGACGGTACTGATACCTCGACAAGGCTACCATGACAGGGTCGTTGTCTGTGATGGAGCATAGCGTGCGGATGAGGGGCGAGCTGGGCCAGCAGGGCGAACGGGACGAACAGCTCGCGCAGGGTTGTGGTGTTGGAATCGCCCTCATGCCTGGGCTCGTGGCTCTTGCTAGGACCCGGTTGGTGGGTGTTTCCCCGCTGTCTGTCATTGAATTTATGTCCCAGGAATACTTCTAACAAGACTGACACGCTTGTATACGTACTGTGTCGCATACGCTCCAAATGCATGCGCCTTACTGTGTCAATTCTAGTCAGGTAACACGGTCCTTTCTCACTTTACAGCTTGGGTTGTCCTGGGATAGACAAGCACCTGCAAACGAAGTTCCAGCAACCTTTCCAAGGTGCTGCGCTGGACTGCACTGTACCTAGAGGCGCCCTTGCAACCCGCAGTTCATACCTGGTCTATTGCGGGCTCCAGCCGGATCCAGGCCTAGAGGCCGCACCACATCGTTGTCGGCACTATCTCCAAATCTGCCGCGACTGGGGAGCTCTGCCCCACCTTGCTCACTCTTTGCCCTCACTCCCTCGCTGTGCCTCTCACACATGGCCGGGGCCATGGGGGGGTGAGGGCCCAGCACAATGCAATGTCGTGCGCTCGTGCCCTCTGATAAATCTTGGCTCGTTCATTCGTCTTGATTTCTAACATCTCCACGAGAGCCTCCGGATCGATTTTTGATATTGCCTGTCCGGGGGGGGCCTCATCTCTCGTCTTGTTGATTCTTCTTTTCAACTCTTCCCGTCCGCCTCCTGCATCGGGCGACGGTTGCCCACCTTCTGTTGTGCACCACTGACAAATGGCTACTGGCATATGTGAGCAGTAACCGGCCAGCGAACTTCTTGGGAAGGCGACCAGTCATGCTCAACATCTCAGGCCGATACAACAGGAACTCTTTGAAAAGTCGACTCTGGACGAGATGAGATGATCTGGTCTAGATATGAGCCGGGATGACTACACTCCACGGGGCCTATCCGACCCGGAGTCCCATCTTGATCTTGCCGGCCAACGTCAGCGACCTCACTTTGATGTTGGCACTGGGTCGGAGCCAGTTGCACCATCACCAAACCAGCAAGGCCGACATGTCACTCTCAATGCCGCTCTCGAGGTCGATATGCTGCGGCACAAACTCCGCACCCTCGAGAATCTTGTCGAACGTTACGGTACGTCTAGTCATGCCTCCTTTTTTGGAGCGCTGTCAACACCATTTGTGTCTTACATTTTGTCGAATGTCTTGAGACATATTCTGATTCTGTTATGTTGTAGGCATTTCGTCACATATACCCTCTCTTTCTGAAGCTGAAGAAGCTCGGACTCTTCAGTATCGTTGCGAATGCCTCGAGTCTGCATTCAGGCAACAGAGTAAGTGAAGTTCCTAGTCGTGCATGATCTATCCTGCAACTCCAGTCTACTATTTGAAAAAGGTAAAGCTAACGAAATAGATATGGACGTTGCCCGCACTTTAAAAAACCCATCTCCATTTCCGCCCCCACAAGGATATCCATCATGGCTCGATCATCATCTGGCGCATCATGACCGAGTAACTCGCTCTTTACCCTTAACAGATTCTACTTCAATGCACAGCCCCCCGAGGGCCTCCTTCAAGTGCTCGTATGAACAATGCGCTCACTATATTTATGGATTCTCGACCCAGCTGGAACGAGATAACCACCTTCGGTTACACTCGACAACAAGCACGAGTGATTCAGGGACATTTATGCAAGCCGAGGGCTCTGCAAATATCCCCGAACCCCCAGTGAAAGGCGGTGGCCCTTTGCCTCGGGATCGATTACCACCTATTCATCCGCCTGCCACACTTGTAACGGCTAACCTGCCTCCTCTCCCCTTTCCGACACCATCAACCGCCTCCACAGCGACAACAAGGAGGGATCATGGTTCGAGCTTTTCGTTTTCGGACCCCAAACCTGCCCTCCCAAGGGGCAGTGAGGAAACGGCATCTGACCCTCAACTGCCTCCCCTAAAACGAGCACGAGTGGGACATGATCGTCTAAAGTCTATAGGCGAACTCAAGCTCCTCCACAATAACGATCCTTGTCTCCGGTGTCGAGCCTCGAACAGACCAGTAAGTACCTCTCCTGGCCGCTTGCTGTGATGTCAGCTGCTTACTATCCTAGTGTGACGCAAACAACCCGTGTTCCCGCTGCTCGGGAATGTCTTCATCCGAAACAGAGCTGTATTGGAACATCCTTGGGTGCTATCGTGGCTCTGTCACTTCCCTTGTCGATGTTCTGCTCCAAGGTACGAGCGTTCCTGTACCGAACTCATTACATTGGCTAATTTCTCTGTAGGGTCATTTGCTTGGTCACAACCTCAAACACCCCTAACACCATCTAATCCTCGGCGAGGAAGCATTAATGATAAGATACTGGTACAAAATCCTGCTCTTTCAGCTGTTCCAAGGCCCACGTGGAGAGTCGACTTTCAGGATACGTTCTGGTGGCAAGACGGAGAGCCTGGTCTTGGTGAAGGTCTTAACCAACCTCTAGGGTCGGGCTACCACGATCAAGGAGCCCCGCCGCCTGTTCTTCAGCTCATCGCTTCTAGCCCGAGTTTTCGAGGTGTCGCCTTCGACCTTCTTGAGTTGCTAAGCATCAGCGGACAACTTTCCATGTCGCGAGAAGAGGAACAGACGGTCCATCCCGCTCTTTTCCGTGCAAAACAACTACTACGAGAGATTGTGTTTTACGATGCATCCCAACCTAAACCCCTATTACGAATCGAAACCAGCTTTCCTCCCCGGACTCCTATTGATAGTCGTCCTTCGACTGAACGAAATGTGCTCTTAAGGGAGTGCACACGACGGTATCTAGTCTCTCTGGATTTCGCAGCTTCAAATTTGTCAAGCTTGGGCGTTAGAAAATGGCTAGGAGTTTTCATCTCGCTTTGCATCTTCAGTGCTGTAGACACTATTTTGGTCGACCTTGCTTGGTCCTTCCAGGGAAACGATCCGTCGCAAGCAAATGCAACACCGATAGAACAACCCGATCAAGTTATCCGAAGCGTATACCAGGCGTTAGTTTCTTTATTCGCTACTTCAAACGATCCACTAGTGAATAGCTCGGAATCCGACGACCCTATTGTCCGCAACATCGCTCGAGTTGTTAGACGCGATCACTGGCCCCCGAGGCATCTTTTTTCGAGCATCGACTTTCTTATGAACCTTGGCGTAGCCGACACTCCCAATTATGGATTCAACGGTTTTGTTATGCCTAGAAGGCATTCCTTTGGAATGAGAAACTCCAGGGCCTTATCTGTAGCGCAGTTGGACAGTATACCCAGGCAGCCTTTTCCAAAGCCTCCGCCGTCCACAAGCTTGGCGGGCTCAGCGTCGCAATATATACCGTCCGGAATGCGGCCGGACTTCTCTCTATCTGGTCAATTTGCGTTACCAGGTGAGATAGCGGGACGTGCTCGCAGGCATACAATAGGTGACGACATGTCACCTTACCCAGAGTCGAGACGACCTTCGGCGGGCGAACCGATTTCACCGTCGAGACTAAAGTCGTCCTCCAGGCGAACCTCTCTACGACGTGTGTACTGCGATAAATGCAACGAACATCCGGACGGTTTCCGAGGCGACCATGAGCTACGACGCCATATAGATGCCAAGCATTCAGCCACGGTCAAACGATGGGTTTGTAAAGAGCCGAAAAACCCCATACCTTCTTCACCGCAGCCAGTCATACCGTTATCGAGGTGCAAAGCATGTCTGGCGCAGAAACGCTACGGGGCATACTACAACGCCGCCGCGCATCTTCGTCGTGCACATTTCCGGCCACATCGAGTCGGCAAGGCTAGTGGCGATTGGCCATCCATGAGTGTTTTGAAAGATTGGATGCGAGAAGTACGTCAATCAGTTGATGTACCTGACGAACCTATTTCTAGTGGTGAAGACGATATGGACGAATTCCCTACACCGGCCAACTATAGAGACTCGATGTCACATCAGACTCCCATGATCCCTGAGGCACAGCCGCTGGCTACAGGAATGGGACCACTTCTTTCCTCAAGTTCTATTGAACAGTCAATACCGATCGAACGAGCCAGTCCGTCTCGACGACCTGCCGAAAACCGAACAAGGTGTCCCCATCCCGACTGCGGTCGTGAATTCCGCGACTTGGCCTCTCATATGCTCACACACCAGGAGGAGAGGCCCGAAAAGTGCCCGATTGTAACGTGCGAATACCATACGAAAGGATTTGCGCGCAAGTATGACAAGAACCGACACGCCCTTACCCACTACCGCGGATCAATGGTGTGTCCATTCTGCCCTGGAGTCGGAAGTCCTTTCGAGAAAGTGTTTACGCGTGCGGATGTTTTCAAGCGACACTTGACTGCTGCTCATCAGGTTGATCAAACAGGCCATAGCAGCGGTCACAGATTGCCTGGTGGCGACGATCCAATAGGTACAAAAGCAAGGTGCTCCATATGCAAAAACGGGTTCAGCACTGCTCAAGATTTCTACGAGCATCTCGACGACTGCGTACTGGGTGTCATTGTGCCATCTGCAAGTACATCAAGCCAACAAAACCGTTTGCAAGGGTCGCCGCAATGACATCAAGCCGTTGGACGGGTTGTTCAACGTAACAGGACCTCTGGTGTCCGATGAAACTAGTTGCATGAATGAGACGGTTTTAATTGAGGAAATAGGACAGGAAGCGACCTTTATACCACTTATTCTTTTATAACTCTCTTGTTCCTTTTGTCATATTCAGCATCATATAAAGACCATGTGCCTGGCGCACGGAAGAACCGGATTTTCAATTCTAGATACCACCAGAGAGTTTTAGGCGGCACTCACCGCAGTTTTGTCTTTTTGTATTATGATCAATCACATCCTTTGATTAGGCATATATATAGTATATCGCAACGAGCAACTAAGAAACTAAAGCGAATACCCATTACAATATAACTTTCACGAGACCAAGGAAGCTTTATGAATTCTTGGTGGGGCAATAGTGATATCAAACTACGGCAGAGAGTTCTTGAGAATCAACACTTTTTTATTTTGGCTTTGTAGCTCTATCTACAACAAACAGCCTGCCCATCAATTTTATATCAAAGCGATACAGACCGAGGTTTAGGATCCTCCATTTTTAAAATCAACAATGCATTGAATACCGTAAACGCCAAACCCATGCTATTAGCCGCTCGCTCCAATAAGATGATATATGTATGTAGCGGTTATGCGTTGCGAATCACATTCAGCAAAAAGGACGTAATTATTTCGAGTTGGAATCATCAGAGGTCGCGGTCGTTTTCTCGTTGACCGAGTCTACCATAAGCGATTCATCTCGGCGACCAATGTGCTTGGGACTAGAGCGCTTAAAGAACTCATGGATCTCAGGAGAGAACTCGCTGTCTTCAGGCATGGCACCCTCAGTCTCCTTGGGGCCGCGGTTGGCCTGGACAAGCTCCCACTCAGTACGCATGTCCTGAACCTTGGCCCGCCAGTCAGCTTCGGGGTCGTAGTTCTTACCAAGACCTCGAAGACGCTCCCACAGCGACAGATGGATAGGGTTGACAGCAACGCCATGGTACTCGCTCTCCTTGCCGTCACGGATGTAGTACCAGCGACGCTCCTGCTCTTTAAGATCGAGACCAGTGGTATCGGGAAGGAAAACCCAAGTAAGAAGCATTCCAGCGAGACCGAACCAAGGGACGACGTAGAACTTGGTCTGGTCGTCGATGTAGTTGTAGAGAACGGAGGCAAGGAGGGCACCAGACTTGCCGATACAGGCGGAAAACCCGTGAGCTGTAGCGCGGATGGGCGTAGGGAAAACCTCACCGGCGACGAGGAAAGTGACCGAGTTGGGACCAAACTGATTGAAGAAAGACGAGATGAAGTACATGGCCTGGAATGAGTGGATACCGGCAGGGCTGGTATAGTAGTCGTACCTGAAGGCGGGGATGACGAACATCAGGAAGCACATAAAGAATCCAACCTGCTGCATCATCTTGCGGCCGTACATCTTGTTATCGATGAGCAGAGAAGCGAGGTAGTAACCAGCCAGCGAAACAGTGATGTTGACAAGATTCCAGGTCCATGTGGTGAAGATAGAGTTGCTATCAGGAGAAATGACCTTGATGAACTGGCCCTGGAAGAGCTTGTTGCCATAGAAGAAGACATCGTTGCAGAACCAAGTACCAGAAGTAGCCAAAAGGCGGCCGCCGAAGTTGGTGAAACAATGTCGAAGAGCGTTGATATCGTAGCCAGTGACGTTTGAGCGCTTCTTGGCCTCGGCGAGCTGCTTACCGGCGCTGCGCATGCGGTAGGTACGGTAGTAGAGGAGCCAGAGCGTACCAATGGCGGGGAAAGCAAAGGACAAGCGGAAAGTATACTGGGCAGCAGAGGCGCTGTAAGGAGGCGAGCTCTTTCCGTTGTTGAAGATGGCAAGGAGAGCAATAAGGATGACCTGATTGACGAATTGACCCCAACCCTGCATGAGGAAAGCCGTAGTGACACGGCGACCACGGTGCAGACGATCCTCGCGAGTGGAAATTCTGCCACCAGAAGAAACACCCTCGAGGGAAGAAGTAGCTGTGATAGGGTACTCGCCACCAACACCGAAACCGTAGAAGAAGAGAGACCAGGCGTAGCAGATAACCCAGCCCTGGAGAGTAAGACCCCAGGAAGCAGTGAGCATGAGAAGACCAACGAACATGATGGCAGCATCTTGAATAAGACCCCATCGTCGACCGACCCAATCACCCATAACCTGCAGACAGTTAGAATCAATCCGTAAAACACACGATGCAAAATTGGGAGATGAGAAAAGAAAAAGGAAAAAAAAAAAGACTTACACCGACGACAGCCTGACCAACCATGATACCGATAATCTCGAGGTATGTCACAGCGGCAACCCAATTGTGAGAGCAGGTAGTCGACTCCTTGCCCCAGCAATCAGGCCAGACAGCCTTGAAGAGAGGTTCGAGGTTACCGATAGAGAAGAGGACATAGCCCTCGAGACCAAGACCAGCACCAGGAATGACAGCATGACGAAAGTACCACGACAGAGGCGAGAGAGGGTCGTCCTTGAACATGGACCAGGCAGTCTTGGCCTCTTCCCTAGCAGCATCGTTGTCAACCTTTGAGACGAAGCGAAAGCGCTGAGACAAAGGCAGGTCGGCCCAGTAGACACCATCTTCGTTGTAGGAGTCATCTGGGCGTGTTACATGGCTGAAGATGCGGCGCTCATCAGCAGTAGCATGAGCGATAGGCTCGTTTGAGATGTGCTCAGAGTCGCTGTCTGCAGGGCCGTGCGGAACAGGGATCTCGCCCGGCACAGTAGACTCGTGATGTCTATGCATTGTGACGAAAGGCGTGGTGAGCCTTTGGCTAGGAAATTGTGGTGTTGCTGTTATTTATGATGCTTGGTCAAGATGAAAGAGTTGAAGTATGCTTAGGGTTTTTGTGTTTTCGAAGGGGCAGGTTTAGGTTGAAGGGGAAGTATGTATATCCCAGGCCAGGCGCAAGCAGTGGAAAAGCACAAACCACCAGGGGAAAAAGTTTTATACTGGAGGCAAAGAAGAAGAGCCGAGGGCCCAATTTTGATGGGGCAGGAAACGAATTGAGGAATTCAAGACTCTGGAGCGTCTTATTTTGACTCTGGGAAAAGAGACATGAGTCCAACTTGAACGGTTTGAGAAGGCGAGGAAGGGCAGTATTTGAACTACATGAGAAGCGATATGTATAGCAACTAGAGCTCGGATATCCAAAACAACAGTGACGAGCATCGTGAGAGAAAGTCAACCAGTAAGAAGACACAAATTAACCTCGTGGGAGAACGTGTGGACAAAAGCCGATCTCTGGGGTCGATTGGGAGGGTGTGCGCGTGTATAGCTCCCGTGCGCGATCCGTTACTTGACCGAAAGAGCATGTCGCCGCCGCCGCCTCATCTTTGCCCATTACCGTTGCCATTGCCATTGCCGCGCCGTTCTGTTCTGTACTTTGCATCAGGGACCAGCTCGAGCTTCCATCCAATGAGAGAAAAAAAGCGGGCTATTTGTTTAGCTCTAGAAACTATGTAAGAAACGTCAGGGGGTGGGTGACATGACATTGGATGGTTAGGTCGGTATGGGACACATGCATGCATGATTTGATCCGCCTCTTGGGCTTGGGTCGGAGACTCAGAATGGGGACGGTGACCCCCATGTCCAGGTATGGAACCTACCTACATAACGATGGCTATCAAACGCCGAGAGATCCAGGCCAGATCCTGACGGTAGTACTAGGTACTACTACTGTACTGTATCCGTAGATATGCAGGAGCTGGCCACAACATGATAATACAGAGAGTGGGATCTTGTGTACAACATGTTCATCTTGAGACGGATAAGGCAGGAAGATTCAGATCGGCTGTGGTCAATCGCAACCAAGTTTGAAACCTGAATGCTGAAGACAAAATGACGGAATGTAAAACGATGACGTCTTTGTACCGCGGTCGGTCAGATTATAGGATTTTCAGCTTCAAGATGCATTCACAAATTCAAGGCTTTAGATGAGGCACGTTTTTCGACTCAGATCCGCGAGAGGCTGGACTCAGTAAAACAGGCTCCAGTTCGGAAATGGCAAAGAAAGGAAGAAGGGGAGGGAAAGGAAAAAAAAAAAAAACCTGGGGTTCTTTCATTTGTCCTGTAGTGAAGGGCAGTCGCGCACGCGAGCAAAGAGTAAGAACAACCGGGTAAAACGGCATCTACCAGACCCGCACTTGACCTTGTTTCGGCCGACGCCGTTGGAAGGAAGAAGGCCGATCGTGGGCATTGTAAGGGACTTGACCCTCAGCTAAGATAACTAAAATGGATCTGGGTCTTATTTTGTTGAGAGATAATTCGCCGGCAACACTCACACACACACACCACAATGCGGCCCGTTTTCCTGTTGCTTGTCGTGAGAGGGTTTTATTTCAAAGCAAAAACCCTTTTATTTCCTGAGTACCCTCCATTTCCTTTCCCTCGGTGTCCTATTCGAGACACCGGGAGATTGTTTGACTTTTATAATGCATAATCTCACGGATCATCGGCTGCTTTTTTTATTTTTTATTTTTATTTTTTTATTGATGTTATTGTTGTTGTTGTTAGTTGCTTCCTTTTCAATGCCAAGCTCTTATGTTTCTACTATTTCCATTCCCGGCTCGGCATTGGTGCTCTAAGCCTAAACAAGGCATAACCAAGAAAAATTCGCTGCACGAGATAAAAAGATGCGGCGGTCGCTGCGGGTCCCTTCTTGACGACATCCGCCCAATACGGAAAGAAGTCGTGTGATGCGATTGACCGATATTGACAATGTCATTGACCACTTTCTACAGTATCTCCCTCCTCTCCCACACACGAAACAAAGACCCTGCGCTCAGTGGTTTCGCTCGTGCTTTAAAATCTTAAATTTTCTTTTTTCTCTTCTTCTT
>JABCQV010000318.1:12709-37527 GCA_013186375.1 Fusarium aywerte
TTTTTTTTTTTTTTTTTTACGGCAAAGGCTAAATAAAAGCTTAATTTAGTCGCCTGTGTTTTATCAAGTTTCGTCATGTCAAAATACCATGCATGCTATTAGCTTCACTATCTCATACCCTCCTTCTGTAAACATCCGATGGTTGCTTCTCACGACCTACCTTAAGTAGCGGTTTTTTTTTCTTATTCTTTTTTTTCCCTCTTCTGACTCGGCAAAACGCACAAAGACCAGGTCTCGCCCTTTGTCCGGCCCCGCTTGTACTCTCTACATTAGTAGTTATCCCACCAAACCCTGCAATATTTACCTAAGGACACAGTCTTTACTCAGCTCATGTCACATTTAGCTCGCCATGTGCAGAACGCCATCCGCATGTGAGGCAGTTTAGTGTTTGAAAGCTTACTCGTCCGCATCTAGCAGTTAATCGTGTGTGCTCGCTGAAGAGACTCAGCCATACTAAGTTTTAGTTTGCCTATCCTCGTCAGTCAGTAACAGCAGAGATCGACAGTCTCAGTCGGCTCTCAGACTTAAGGGGGAAAAAAGAAAGAAAAAAAAGTCTCACCCCATTTTGTATAATACCCTGATTTCCAAGAATATCCCCAAACTCACACCCCTTCATCTTCTCCGGCCCTCCCCATCCTCCAAAGAATAACCATAACAAATATGCATACTAGTTAACTTGGTGGATAACACTCCAAAACTCCCAATCCCCTCCACGACCCATCCCTCTGACACTTTTGCTGCTGGGGTCAAGTCGTTTCTGATTTGCTCTTCAAGTTGCCTCGGCCGGATCTTCACTCGTCGTCAAGAGACCCTTGACCATAACCATAACCAGAACCAGCCCCTCCATTCTTCACAGTGTCGTCGTTGTTGAACCGAGTCGGTCTGCTTCAGGTCATGCTACCTCTGGCAATCTTGTTCACCCTGCCGTCTCTTAATGACCAATTGCTAGCACGCATCAGTTCTTTGTAGACTTGCAATATTCTTTCAACGGGTCATATGTCTTGAAATGTATATACTCTGATGCCAAAAGTCATCTTGAGTGCTTTTCTTTTTCTTTTGACATAAAACGACATCACTCCAACACAAGTTAAGCCTACCCGTACACACAAAGGCTCTTGTTGTTATCAATTACAATTCTTGCTTGCGATATTCCTTATATGCATAGATAGTATCATGTTAAGTTATGGAGCAGACTGTGACGAAACTACCGTGAGTGACAGACATACTAGCTCAAGTCCACGAAGATGGATCTAAAGGCTTTTCGCATTGCGCCAAGGCAGTTAAAAAGAAGAGAGAGAAAAAATATGAGCAGTCGCAATTCCCGCCTTTTCTTTCTTTCTCTTTGGCAGCCGCGAATTCGACATGTTGGTGTCTTAATAACTTGTTTTCTCATTGTTCCCTTGTGCAGTTCCATAATACACTTCTCGTGTTTGTATAAATCATAGGCCCAAGAAATAAAGGGACAACTAGGGCGAAGGGGAGAAAACTCCAGTTTCTTCTCTCGTGAAAAACCTGAAGCATCCCACGTTCAGTCTGTTCGCCCAATGGCAACTTCCCTGGCGCAAAGGCGCCTATGCGCTCAATGCTGCTTGTATATGAAGGCCACCATCCTCAGTGCAACTTGACTCAGTTGTCTCCGCTCAAACGCCACGCTGCATTTCGTAGATACAAACAAAATTCAAGATAGAAAGTCGATAAAAAAAAAGGTATGCTTCAAGACAGCTTCTCGCATGCAATGACCCAATAACTGTCTGGATTCGCCCAAACTAGGGGATAATATTATTTCCCAGTCGGTCTTGGTGTCGCTTCCTCATCTTCACCGCCATCACCACCTCTCACAATGGTCGAGGGCCGAGGAGTCGCATCTACGCTACCAGTTCCATCCTTGTCGGTTTTGGGCGTAATATCCTCAACCTTCAGTTCTGACTCGGGAGGTGTATGTGCTATGGCTTCAGTGGCCATTTCACCTTCGAGAACTCCGGCTTCCATTTCCTTCGAAGGCGTCGTCACAACTTGTGTTACAGCTTCAGGCGTGCTCTCTGAGCCCACCGTCAAGCTGTCGTGGCTGTTCGCTCGCATCATCTCAATGCCGAGCTTGGAGCTAGGTAGACCGGCTTTGCTTAGCATTTGCTGGCTATTGCGACCGTGATGCTTCTCTCTGCCGCCTCCCAGCTCTTCATCTTCATCATCGGCTGATTCAGTGCCTTCCAACGTTCTTTGTTCGGAGCCTTCTCGCTTTCCTTTCACTTTGTCATTGCCTCGAGAGCGGTGTTCCATCTGGGCCGGGGCGGACTGCTGGGCCACAAGGTGAGGGATCCCCTTTTTCGTAGGCTCAGGGGCATCGTTGTTGTCTGTGATATTCAATCCCCCTTCGTCCCATTCGTTTGTGCCCTTGCGGCTTACAACGACCGGTAGCTCGTCGGTCGCCACCGACTCCGAATCACCGAACAAAGACGACGTAATTGAATCTTCACGACTAGACATCATCGCAGTTCCTGAGCGACCAGCAAAGATGGACGAGCCCGATGTAGGACTATCTTCAAGACGAGAGTTAGCTTTACGAATTCCCATCGGAACCGGCCGTGGCATGCCCGCTGAATTTCCTGGTGACTCAGGCCGCCATCGACATAAGCCTTGCAGTACCTCAGTGAGCTTTGAGGAACTGATTGGCTTCTCGATCAGTGAGTCAAAGTAGTGTGGTGCTTGAAGCTCTTTCAGGTAAGCTGTGATAGCCACAATGGGTGTGTGAGAATTGGCATTCTTGGTCTCGCGGATCATTCGTGCTACGTCAGCCCCGTTGATTTGAGGCAGCTGATATTCGAGAAAAATGACATCAAACTTGATTTCGCTCATAGAATACCGGACAGCTTCAGACCCGTTTGGTACAGAAATAGTGCGGCATCTCAACTTCTCGAGCAGTTTTTCCATGACCATGCGAGACACTGGGTGATCCTCACAAATCAATACATCCAGTGGCCGAAAAGTAGGTCCTTCGTCGAAAGCAATCTGTGAAAGTCGTCTTGAGCTTTGCCTACGCCTCTGCACTCGGAGAAGAGCGTTATGCTTCTCGCCTTCGTTATCTGACGAGGATGGAGACATGTCAAAGACTTGGCTCCTCCTATTCCGATGATGATGCATTATGTCAGAAGCAACAGGGCTGCCGTCTTGCGACTGTGAGCCCACAGTGAGTGACCTCGAACGTCCTGCAGACGAATTGCTAGACTGTCTTGGAGTTGATATGGTTTTTTGCGGTGACAAAGACAAGGGGGGCGGCGCTGCGCTGCGAGTCTGTACAGGAGAGGATGCTGCGACCGTGGTGGCGGCCTTCTGCAGGCTTGGCGGCACCTTGGGTATCTCAAATGCTGAACTTGGCTGCAGAGTTGCAGCGGTCGATTGATGCGACAGGCTGGAAGAGTTACTTGATGCTTTCCGCCGTCCATCGGCTCCTTGCCCCGCAACGAATGACACGAGTAGTGGCGACGAGGGTTGAGAGGCCCGATTAGGAGATGCGCTTGCATGGCCAAAGCCAGAGGGTGACTGTGCTCGGTTCGTTGCTTTGGCGTTGGAAATAGTTCGAGAGACAGGATTCGACAGGACAGGGCTGCCTTCGAGAGACGGTCCTGGTGACACAACGTTGCTCGTTGCTCCAGGACTAGTCGAGGTTCCTTTGCTCTGCGCAGCTAGTGCCTCGGCTCTTAACTTTTGAATCACGTCCTTGTTAGCCTTCTCCAGTACGGGAAGATTTTTGAACGAAAAGGAGCCAAAATCATCCATCGCGACGGGCTCACTTAGACGTCTCGACTTCAGATCTCGAACGTGCGGTGGGATGTGTAGCGGCATGAGTTTTCGATTTATAGAGTTGACCTGCGATCGAACACGAGACAGAGCATCGTGTGGCCGCTCGGCATACTCAGAACCAGCCGCAGAAGACTGAGGAGAAGCCTGGTCTTCCATTTCCTCTGCAAACGACTGCAGGACTGCTCCTCTGGCATCAAAATATTCTGTGTCTTCGGGGTTCTCAGGTTGTGGCACAAACTGAGCCTCGTCTTCCAAAAGCGTGTCCCAGTTGACATCCTGAAACCAAGGGTGGCTGCGAATCTCTTCGCCTCCAGATGAGAACTTATCTTCCCGGTTGGAGCCTAGTCTCTGGTGAGGTTCCATGCACAGTAGTTTATTGATTAAATCTTTAGCCTCCTCAGATATCGGTTCGCATTCATTCTCATCTGGCCATTGGATCTTCCGGGCGAGAATATTCTCGAAAACATGCTCAGCCTCGCCGGCGTGAAAGGGAGGAATTCCGTAAAGAAACTCGAATAAGATGCAGCCGACGGACCACCAATCGCTAGTCTCGTCCTGCTTATCGCCCTTGATAGTCTCGGGGGCCAGATAGTCGGGTGTGCCAACAAAACGTCGGTTGGTGTCCTCAGGGTTGAACAGAGCCATTGGTGGAGGCATCATGTTGGAAAGTGGTAGAGAGCTTCTGGCATGACTGTCCATGCTCATTCTTGAGCCAACGCTCATGGGTAAGTCCGGCGAGCCCTGTGCAATCACTTCCTCATCCAGTGGTGACTTGACACTATTAGCCTGGGATGCTGTATCGGCGTCGTTCAGAGAAAAGTTTGTGACCATGCGGGCCAGCGTCTCGCTACCACCACTGTCACTTCGCTGAGTGCCTGATATTCGGCGGGGCTCCTGGCCGAGGCTGAAATAAGATGGTTGGGCCAAGCTGCCGACCTCCGGAGTCATCTGAGGTGTCTGGCTGGGAGACTGAGTATGACCATGCAAATCAAGCGAAGCTGATCTCGAAGATGCAATAGATGCAGATCGAGCAAATGGGCCTTGCTTGAGTAGATCTGGTGTCCCGTCTGAGATCTCGCTGTTCAATGCACGCTTCTGTCGACCAACTAGACCCAGTCGTGAGAGACCGAAATCTGTCAGCTTTAGATGACCCTTCTGATCAATAAGAAGGTTGTCTGGTTTCAAATCGCGATGGATAATGCCACGGCTATGAAGATGTTCGACACCCAAGACCACCTCACCAAGATACTTCTTTACCCATTCTTCAGGAAGTCCTCCAAGAACCTTGATAAGAGAAGCGCAGTCACCACCGTTGAGGTACTCCATCACCAGATATAGATAGTCTTTACTTGAGAATGTCCAGTAAAGCTTGGCAACAAAATCACTTTCTCCTTGCCACATCATGATGGCGCGCTCCGCCTTGACGTTGCCAACTTGGTTTTTGGCCACCATGTCAGCTTTTTTGAGGACTTTGATTGCAAAGTATTCTCCAGTTGACTTTTTCTTCGACAGATAGACGCTACCGAAAGCACCCTTACTGATGGGTTTGATAATCTCAAAATCTTTGATCGATGGCTGAGTTGGCCGCTGCTGTGGAGGGGCCTGGTTAGCACCCAGACGAGGGGATGGCGGCGGCTTCATGACAAAGTCAGATATGGCTGCCGAAGACTGTCTACGATGGTGTCTATGGCTGTGTGCAGCAGGCGAGCTAAAATCACTACCAGGAAGCATGGGCGATGCTTCTGGGGACACCACACCCTCCTGTGACATCGGAAAACCTCTGGCTTTAATTCTCAAAGGGGAGGACGGTTGTCCTGGTCGCGAAGGCGACTCCTGGCGGTGAGGGGATGAAGTGCCAGGCAGGATCAGACTTCTTCGGTGACGTCTCCTTGTACTAGCAGCACGCCGGAGGTCTCCAAATTCTGAAATAGGCGACTCGGTCCTGGGGGCAGTGCGAGACGCGACTGAAGACGACCTAAAGCTACCTTCGCTTTCTATAAAATCTCCTTCCATGTAGATGGAGTCTCTGCGGGTGTCACGTGCTTGGACTCCTAGATTGCTCTGGCCACCAAAGTGCGATCGGGGTGTTGGGCACTCCTTTGGGCTGCTAGATCTAGTAGAAGCCACGAAGGAGGTTGGTCGAGATCGGTCTCGGTTCTCAGACAGGTTCATTTGACGGAGAGCTGTGGCCAACACAGAAGGACTATTCAGAGGCTCCGCAAAACTTTCGCTGACTCGTTGCTCAACTTGCTGAGGCTCGGGTGCCAGCGGTTCTGGAGGGATATCTTCGTCTGCTTCAACAGCCTCGTCGCATGAATCGCACTGCTCATATTCCGAGTTTAACCTTTCTTCTTCGGTCGAGTCGGTCAGCTCGCCATTGGCTATGCGAGCTGCCTTCCTCAATGCCTCGTCAATGCAGTCCTGAACAAGACATGCAAGCTCGATACGAATACGTTCTGCATACTCGATGATCTTCCTGTGGCGAAAGACAGCATCAACTTTGGCTCTGGCAACCTTTTCTGTATCCGCACACAGTAGAGCCAAGCCTTGTTCTTGCTCCAGGGTGTTTGTACTTGGCGACTGCCATTGGAGAACCTGCGATATCCGTGATTCGGACTGCGGTGACTGCGTTCTGAACTCGCCGTTGTTTTGTTGTGTCGTAGACTCCTTTATAGCAGGAGTGCTGACTTCGATAGCAGTGTCACAAAGATCCATCAGTAACTCCACGATCCGAGCTTGGGGTCGACGAATAGCGAACGAGCGTGCCCTAGTATGCCCAAGTCCTCCCGAACGTTCCCTCGATCGAGGTAATGAGCTACCGGGGGAAGACTGAGTCGACGGCGGCGGTCCGATTGGCAAACCCTTGTACTCGGCTACGGGCACGGGAGTTTGGTCACCAGCTAGAGATCGACTCTTGCGAGCCTCCAAGGCATCGAGGACCTTGACAATCGAATGCCGATGTTCAGTCAAGTTTTCTTGGGCCATTTGGACGTCCATCTCAGCCCGGTGTTCTTGCAGGCATAAATCAGTGTGCTTCTCAAACCACCATCGGGGGATTTGGCGCTCGCAAATCCGGCAGAGAACAGGAGGTGGAGGTTCTAGTTGTTCGGGGTCGTCGAGTCCACTCTCAGCGAGTTGGGTCAAATAGCTTGCCAAAACTTCAGCGCCGGAGCCTAGCGAATCGACAATAACGTTGGGCAGGTCGATTTTGATCTCTTGTGGAGCTATCCAAGGACGAATCATCCACATCGTCTGCAAATAAGATCAGCACTGTAGATACAGGTAATATCCGGAAATCTTACATGGCTCTCACCACCCGAAACACTATCATAGACCATGATTCCCTGGGCTTCGAGGTCCACGACATGTGACGGCTGGTTATCGGGATCATGTTCGAGGTCATCAATGGGTAATAGCTTCGAGAGAGGCCCAAGTTGAACAGCAAATCGAACTCGATGGCTTCGAGAATCATCCTTCTTCATAGATTCGACAACTTCGGTAAAGACGTTCTTGTTGTCGCTGACTATCAAATCTGAGATAGGAAGGCCATTGACAGTCTCGAATTGGGTGCCCACGACATCAGTCCAGGAGGGGCTGACCCATTTAATAGTTCCATCAAGATTAAGGTCGACGATTGTATTGAGAGTCTGTTCAGCGGCTTCGCGAAGCTCCTCCCGCTCTTCTCGAATGTCTTGGCTGAAGGACCTCTCCATAGCAGTTGTTTGTTGTGCCCTCAAAGAGGTAACTGCTGGGGGCGCCAATGTGGCGCCGGACCGAGAGTCCATGGGTACCTTAAAAATGAAAACCACTCAGACCAGAGATGGGTGAAGGGAATCGATGTTTCGTAAATGTCGTCGAACGTAGTATATTGGGCCGGTGCCGGGCGGAAAGGTAGCTGGGGACTCCAGCAGAAGCACAAGTGGGGAGACTCGGGGTCTGGCAAGGGCGCCAGAACTACAGACCCGCGAGACTCGGAGACATGACTGAGGGTTCGGCAGCGAGGAGGATCTCGAGCTGACGCTGTGCAAATCGTAGGTACAGGCCGTGAAAGAGAGTCGAGATCAGACGACCCTAAAGCCTGGGAAGCCTTGGGATGACTTTTACGGGCGAGCGAGCGAGAACAGGCCAACCGTGATGGTACGGTACCGTGCCTTGACCGTGACCGTGGGTACCTGCTCGGACGAGACGAAGCGAGACGATGTGAGGCGGAGAGTATCGAGTCGAGTTGGCAGGATGGCTGATGGATCTTGTGTTGTAATTGCCTGATCTGTTCTTGTTCTTGTTCTTTCTCTTGTCCTTGAAAGGTTGACTTTGAAATTGGTAGGACGGGTTTCAAGAATCGCCGTTAAGCCTCGAAAGGGAAGAAAGACAAAGTTTGGTCCAAGTGAGCCACGGCTCCTTAGGCCATCGTGAAGGCGCGTTCCTCTCATGATACAATAAGCGGGGGAAGACGCTGCTGGACCAATCACCGCCCACCATCTCCGGGAATCAAGCTCCTAGCCCTGCTAAGCTGCAGTAATGCGGGTATATCTTTTTTTTTTATAGCGCTCCGTACCTAGAGCTAGGGGGTCTCTCCGATGTAAGCTACCCGACGTGCGGGCGGGCAGCCACCTAAGTTAGAGCCCACGGTTGGTGCCCGCTTTCCATGCTTCTTATCCAATGCGCCTTTGACGAGCTTCTATGCATTGTTTCTTAACCCTGTTGATATCGGCCGAGGAATTGGGGTGTTTTTTTTTCCTCCCGTTGTCCCAGCTGAATTGATTTAATATTGTTCGCTATGTTCGCCAAAAGTCGAATTATGCACGACGCGAGTGATTTTTCATTGTCCGATGTTTCAGCCAAATATCCACGGATGGAACCATGCCATGTTCACGTCACTAGGAGCCCCTCTCTGTAGGGAGTAGGCTTACTACAAATCTAGGGGTACAGAAAAAAGAATGCGCTATTCTCTTGCAAAAGAAGCAACGACTTCTTCGTATTATATTTGACGATATACTTCTCTTCACGCGACATGAGTCATTCATTGTTGTACGGGAAGTTGATATTCATGCTTGTTCTTATATGTCTGGTATGAAGCCGCCTGTTTATCGTCTCTAGAAAAGAAAAGACAATTCCTTCTCTGAGTTCACTGTGTCCTCAAAGGTACTTAGGTATCTAATCCGCTACCAAAGTCTACAGTACGTACTTTAGGGGTTGATGGCAATGGAAGGTTTACCTACTCTGTAGTAGTGAGCTGTTATCAGTTTTTATCAACAAGCTCTGAATTCTTATCTCATTCTCGTCCCTGAATTGTCCTCCTTCAGACTGCGTCTATCGTATCAGAAAGATAAAAAAAAAGAAAGCGGCGGGGACGAGGTCCATGGAGAGCCTGAGAAAAGGCATTGGTCCTCACCCCACGTGCCATAAACTAAGTTACTTGATTGTCCGTGTGTACCTAGATCGAGATTCCATCCCCAAACCGTCCTTTGCTCAACTGAATACCGTACCCCTTAACAAGTGAGTGTGCGCCGTCGAAGGTAGAAAGGACCAGGACGAGGGAAAACTCTCCTTCATCAGGTGCCTCTTTGGGGCTGCAGCACAAACACTAGACTAGGGAGCGTAGGTGCTGTAAAACTGATGATCTCGGCCTACTGTGGTCGCATCCCCAAACCCCCATCAACCAATCGATGTCGACTGACGTGCAAAGATGCGACCGTCTCACCCGACCTGGGGGGGGGGGGGCGCAGGCGAAGACGGAGACGCAGGTGTAGAGAGACGAGAAAGAGATGATTGTTGTTATTAAAATGTGACTTACATCCTGTGCCTCAGTGATCAAGGATCGTTGCTTCCATTACTGTACCATTGGAACATGTAGGCCACAGCGGGCGTCGCGGAAACGGGCCGGGCTAGATGAAGCATTGACAGCTCGCAGCGGAGAGGCAAGACAAAGCAAAGCATTTGCAAAGTGTACAGACTGTTTTCTGCTTATTTTTTTTGTCATCGTTTGCCAAGCCTTCGCTTGTTGGCCTGTGATGCTAGATCTGTGACTTTATTTTCACTGCATGGCAGCATTAGAATGCCATCATCACCTTACCTGTTCCATACCTGCACTTGTACCTGTACCTGGATCTATACAATCATTGGGCATGGTACGATTTCTGTTTTCATCGTTGCCAGGTTGTTCGTAGCTAGGTACTTAACTTGGTGTTGCAGTAAGTTATGGTTGGGGGTTGCAAGTGTCAAGTTAATTGCTTGTTGGTCACAATTACTCATCCATCCATTCCATCCATTCATCCATTCATCCATTCCTCGACCAGGGCTACCTGCCTGCGTCCCCGGGAAACAGCATAATGATATAGCACAGAGCACATTAACTTACTGTAGTACCCATGCATCACCAAGGACTTGGTTGCTTTGCTTTGACTACTAGGTAGGTGCTAAGCAACTCTCGTCGCTGAGCGAGTCACGTTATTGTTATTATTGTTACTACCTGTTCACCGCTGCCTCTTTCCACTCTGTTTCGATCTCGTTTCTTCTTGAGCTCCGGGGCAACGACCCGACTCAACTTTACATTTCAGACTGCCCTGTGCATCCGACAGCACGATTCGCTGCAGTAGTGAGCTGATCGTTTGTTAGTTGTACTGCTGCAACTCAAGTCAATCAGGAATATTCTCCTTTCGCCCAACTCCATGACAACTTAGAAGAGTACGGTTCTTTAAGCTCGCTTATTAGTCTGATAATTCCATCGAGCTTATCCCCCTGATCAACGTTGCAAACCATGATCAATACCACTTCACCCGCCGCCATGGTTGATGAATGTTCCTAATGCTCGAGGGTTGCAAAATACATTTCTTGCATCCACGTCAACTGCCGGTAATTTGCTTTTGCCAGTAACATATCTTACCACCGGCTGATGCGGCGGATGGAAGCTTATTTGTATGACACTGAGCTATTGCCATCATTCATGGTGAACAAAAAAAAAAACTTACAATGTCACATGTACTGTAGAGGTTACCACCTTACCTACCTACCTCTCTGGCTACCTAAGGTAGGTAGGTAAATTCCTGGCCACCTTCAAGTCCAAAGACGCCCGCAGCAGACAATGAAAAGCAAAGACGATGATAAGACGTATGGGTTCACTTCAAAAAGTGAGGCCTTTGGTCCACCGCTATCCCAGCAGACTAGGCTTACGCTGCTCTGCTGTCCTACACAAACTTTGTAACCCCTTTGTATCCTGGGGGGGTGTTTTACGACAGCCCTCGCCGAAACTGATTAGCTGTGGCCTCGACCAGTTTCATATTGGCCCAACCAAATTGATATGACTACTGAAATCCTGTTCTACAGCGGGTTCATTTTTGTGTCTTGATCAGTTTAAGAAAACTACATAGTGGAGTGGATGGACGACGCTCGGTATCTAGCAGAAAACGCTTCTGGCCATGACGACCATTCGCGTCAGTGCCGCTGTTGCGATTGCTCTTACAAATGAAGCAAATGGATGACGGAATCTTAAAGACTTTAGTTGTTACCGGTTTATTTAAATATGCGAGGTGTTTCACTCTTCATTCTTGAAGATCAGGATTTGAAGACAAGGCAAGTCATGTTGACCGTCAAGACAGTCTCAGCTGCAAGCCTGTTCTGGTCATTGTCTCAAGCCCCTTCTCATCGGCACACCGTAGCAACACTCAAACACGTTCCTGGTAGCCGATGTCTTTCGGGATGGCTGGGTGTCTCCATAAATAGCCGGGGAAATCTTTCATCTTGCAATGTAACAACAACATTGATGATACCCGTTTATTTGTAAGTAGTCGGCGATCTTGGAGGAGAAATGAACCAGTTCAAAATAGAGGAACAGAGGTGAACTGCGGATCTAGAGTTGCATCTGTTTATTCAGTTCCCATCTTAGTACTTTGTGTAGTGTTAGTGTAGGAAGGTAGTAGGTACACAGTGACGAAAATAATTCAGAATTTGATAGACAGTGAGTGACGGCGGATCTAAAGGCCCGTCGACCTCCGCATCGGGTTCGATTAGGGGGTCTGGACGGGGAATGTGGGGCCGTATCAATTACCAAGACAGAGACGGGCCTACAGTACTAAGGTAGAGAGAACCACCACGTTGTTTCTCCTTTCATTTCTCAGTCTACGAATTTGAACAGTAAGAGACTTGAAGTCAAGACTCATGTTACGCTTCTTCAAGACTTGTTTAGTTTAAACCATGAGAAACTATATTATATTTATTTCGTTCCCATTATCCTGTATCTCACATGTGATATCTGTCAATCTAATTTTCTTTTGGGTTGCAATGACATTAGATAGATGCATAGTCTGACCAACAAGTTTACGTAGAAATGGTACTTGGGTACATCTTACTGTAAGCATTCAAGCTCCATCCAAACGAAACACTGCAGCTTCAGCTTCCAGCTTATCTCACTGACTTTTCCATTGCAGTCACTTAGGCAGTACCTACTAGGACTAGGTAGGTATTTGTAAACTACCTAAGTACTGAAATGAAGCGATATGTATGATTCGGCAATGCCGGTTCACGCATTACTTGGTCCCGAGTCTGACTGACTAATCCATCCATCGACGAGTTGCCCCCCCAATTCTAGAATCGCGCCCTTCAGTCATTCCCGTCTACGAAGTCTGATCAGCCTCAGCTCTTTCCTTCAATTATCTCAAATCATTGCAGTCATATGCCAGCGGCTGTGCACTGCGCTGCGCTAATTTGGCGCCTCTTGGTCGTTGGTCCTGTACAAACTTTCATCAATTACAAAGACGGTGACGACACTTGCAGCTTCAGAATGTCCTGCTCCTAGGACCGACACTCTAAGCTTTGTGACTTCATTTTCTCATACTACCTACTTTCTACCCCTCGACACTTTCAAGCATCTCAGGGGTTCAATACTTGAGTACCTAGACACTTCAACACAGATACAGGTGGGGGACAGTTGGTCAATCATGTCTGCATTCAATGCTCACCTTGCGGGCGCAACTGAGCGTTCCTTCTCGTCATCGCTGTCGCCGGACCGAGTCGTCGCAAGCTCAGAGGATGATGCCGCAGCAGCAGCCCTCGATCCCGAACTCTACAAGAGTCTAGCCGATAAAAGAACAACACGCGGTAAGGATTCAGGCGTAGTCCTCAGTACCATCACCATTCGCGATACTGATCCACAGTATCAGATGGAAACCCACCTAAAAAGCGAGGCCCAAAGCCCAATAGCAAACCCGCCTTGACTCGACGTCAGGAATTGAATCGCCAGGCCCAGCGGTATGTTTTTCTAACCTGAAGCCAAACCCCGTTTCTGACATGGGGACTTGTTAATCAGGACTCACCGAGAGAGAAAGGAGCTTTACATCAAGGCCCTGGAAGATGAAGTCCTCCGTCTCAAAGAAGTTTTCAGCAATGTCTCCCTGGACAGGGAGAGGCTAGCTGATGAGAATAAACGTTTGCGCGACACCCTGGCACAAGCTGGACTTCAGCACAGCAGCCCGCATGTAGCAGGGAGCGCGACCAGTCGAGGTTTCGACTCTACCAACACAGGATCTTCTCCTCTAACCTCACAATCTACGGCTCCGTCGGTTGGCTCACCTATGCACCTTCCTCCAACTGCCAACCAAAGCTTTATGCCTCAGCCTCTTTATCGTGGAAATCCCGAGCTGGAACAGGCGGGTATTGACTTCGTTTTAACGTACGATAACTCCTACTCGAAACATCCCCAGTAAACCCTCTGCGCGATATATCGCGAGTTGCTTGCGCCCATGGGTGAGCTTTGGCAAGGCACTTTGTTGATCAAGCCGGCTAACAAACTTTGACTGTTTATAGTCTCGAGCGGCCTTGCATGACGCATATTCAGTTCATGGTTGAGAGAGCCTCTGACCCTGAGGGCGAGCCCTGTGGACATGCGCTCATGGCATCCTGCCCACCCGATTCATCCACGGAATCGCGGCCGGGCTTGCCCTTTGGCAAGACACACATTCCTCTTGATGGTGAACCCAGTCAGAAGACATGGGAGGTACCCAAGGCAGATTTGGTCACCCTCTTGGATCTCAGCAAGAGCATCGACCTCGACGGCGAGGTGACTCCCATCATGTCATGGGGCATGCTCATGTCGCACCCGAGGGCGAACGAGCTTGAGGCAGCAGATTTCCGAAAGTTGAGCGAAGACCTCGTTCGGAAAGTGAGATGTTATGGGTAAGTAATACCGCCATCCTTACGTTACCCGTGCTAACCAATGTGTCAAAGCTTCGGTGCCGTGATGGAGGAGTTTGAGGTGCGCGATGCCATTGATAATGTATTCAGTGATAAAGACGGTATGGTTTACGAGTAAATTAAGTCGCATAGTAAAATGATAATGCGCATTGAATATCATGAGTTGTTTTGTTTTCTGGGTCGTTGAATGATACCTTATGGTACCATCATTAGGATGGGATATACATACGAACTATCATCTTAACTTTATCATATCTTCCCAGTCGCACTTGCAATTTGACATTCGAAAAGAGAATTCTTGCATTAGTCTATTACCAAGAGTTATGGAGGTAAGTCAGCTTTAACTTTATAAAATACAAGTTCATCATGTTCAACAGCCTTACCCTAGGCCACCACTATTCGTTCTATCTGTGGCTGAGTGGCTGAAAGCGCACAATCAAACTACGCGGGGCTTGGGATTTTTTTCACGCCCCACTCCACCCCCACCACAAATTCATCGTGTACGTCCAAATTCTAGCATCGCCTGTGAAGCGAGAGGTTGATTGACGCATCCCCCGCTTCCGATCCCGACGCCGAATACCTTTGATTTCTACCGAAGCGCACTCGAACGCGCAGAGAGAAATCATACATACGATTCAAAATGACCGAATCCCTCGACTACGTTAAGATTTGTGAGAGCTGCCCCGCCGGCGACGGCTGGGGTCCCTCAGTCACCTCAGAGACTACCCTCAATGGCGTGCCCTATGCGCCCTTCTCCAAGGGAGACAAGCTGGGACGCATGGCCGACTGGACTGCTGAGGGCAAAGACAGAGAGCGTGGTGGACGAGCACAGTACAACAGAAACTTCCGAGGTAGGTTCCGCTATATCATGCTTTTCTTCTCTTACCGAGAAAGAAGGGCCTTTTTTGTCTTGTACTTGGTGGACTCTTGGCTTACTTGATTATCCCACACAGACCAACAAGTCTATGGCTCCAGCCACGCAATCACCTTCAACGCACCCCCCGCCGAGGACGAGTCTACCTTCTCTGTCGTTAGCAACGTCCGAGATTCGACAAAGTCAAGATACGGTCGCGGCGCCGTCTTCACCCGTGGCCGTGGCCAGCGCGGTGGCCAGGCTGGTGCCCGAGGTGGACGAACTACCCTCCAAAGGGGGGGTGCCGGTGCTGGTGGTCGACAGGGCTACGACCGAGGCGGTCGAAACAACGCTGGTCGTGGTGGTCGTCGCTTCGGCTGGAAGGATTATGACAAGCCTGCTCGCAACCGTGATGCTAGCATCAACGTCAAGGCTGAGTGGAAGTTGCTCGAGGAGATCGACTTTAACCGCCTGGCTAAGCTAAACCTCGACACCGACGAGGGCGAGGACATCGACGACTACGGTTTCCTGTACCACTACGACCGCTCCTACGACAAGCAGCCCGTCAAAGGTGCCGAGAAGAAGCTCACCCCCATCGACCGCGCTGCCTACAATGTCACGACTTCATCCGATCCCGTCATCCAGGAGCTTGCCGAGAAGGACGAGGCCACCATCTTCGCCACAGACAACATTCTTTCCATGCTTATGTGCTCCCCTCGATCAGTTTACCCCTGGGATATTGTCATCTCTCGACAGGGCAACAAGATCTTCCTCGACAAGCGTGACAACGCCACTCTTGACATGGTGACAGTCAACGAGAACGCCGCTGACGCTCCTCTCGATGCTGCCGACGGTAGCAAGGACACCATCAACCAGCCCAATGCCCTCGCCGAGGAGGCTACATACATCAACCACAACTTCACCAACCAGGTCGTTATTGAGAATGACTCAAAGGTCAACATGGCCCACGGCAACCCCTTCTACAACTCATCCGAGGACACCGATCCCCCTGCTAGCAAGGCCTACAAGTACCGACGTTTCGACCTGTCCACCAACGAGGAGGAGCCTGTCCACCTCATCGTCCGAACAGAAGTTGATGCCGTCCAGAGAAACGCCATCAGCGGCGAGGACCAGCATATCAGCATCCACGCCCTTAACGAGTTTGACAGCAAGGCTCAGGGAAGCGGTGGCGCTCTTGACTGGCGAAGCAAGCTCGTCACTCAGCGTGGTGCCGTTGTTGCTACCGAGATGAAGAACAACAGCTGCAAGCTCGCCCGATGGACAGTGCAGAGCATTCTTGCCAGCGCTGACATAATGAAGCTTGGGTGAGTTTCCTTGCAGGTAACATATACATATTCTGGCTAACCGAGTTCTACAGTTTCGTTTCCCGTGTGACTCCCCGCTCCAACGATAAGCATGTCGTCTTGGGCGTTATCGGCTGGAAGCCTCGCGACTTCGCCAACCAAATGAACCTGTCCCTCAACAACGGTTGGGGTATTGTCCGCACTATCGCCGACATGTGTCTGAGCAGCTCCAGCCAGGACGCCAAGTTCGTCCTTGTTAAGGACCCCAACAAGTCCATTCTCCGATTGTATGAGGTGCCCGCTGGTAGCTTCGACGATGACGAAGAGGAGGAGGCCGAGGAGCCCCAAGGTGAAGAGGAGCAATGAAGCAGATAGACTTGAAGACAGGCATCTTGCGTTGTGCATATTTGGTAGTTTCAAGTCCAGGGGGTTGCGGGATAGAAGGAACGAGATTTGCAGGTAGTCCCATGCTCTAATGACTTGAAGTAGTGGATGCAATCTCTATCAGGTCCTGTTCAAGGGCATTGTACTTGGTTGCGGTTGCGGCCTGGAATAAAAAGAATACTTGGTTTACTCGAATTGCGTTGCTTCTCGGTGCTAAGTCAAACAAAAAAGTTGCTATACTGACACAAGGCTGATGTTAATTTCGTAACGAGTCTTGTAACCACTACCACTGCATTTGTTTGTGCATTAAAGCAATACAGATATGAGGAAGACCACCGAAACCGCTTACCCGCTACCGAAAGTCGGCCATGTCGTGACCAGCGGAATCTGGTGAGTGTGGTTTTCGGTTTATCTTCGTATTGACTCTTGTTGTTTCTGAAAGTCACACGTGACGTCTGCTATATTTAAGCCCGGCTCTATTTCCGCTGGCCCTCCGTCAAAGTAACCTTACCCGTCTTTGGGAGTAGAAATCTTGACACCTGAGTTCTTGTTGCAGGGGGGGACAACCAAAAGATGACACCGGACTCGATGGTTATTCCCTTGCGGTACCAGTAATCCCTTCTTTTAAGACTACGAGGCCAAGAGAAGTCTCTTCAGAAAGTTGATGTGGGCGAGCGAATGGCTCAACAAGCTCGGATAGACCCAGTAGAGGGAGACTTGGAGAGGCTGGAGTGGCTCTTCTCTCGGTAAGAACGGCACGGACGATCCGGGTGCATGTTTTACGCGTATGTTATGTCGAGGCGAGACCTGCGTCATGACTTGTAGCTGAAATCCAGTCGTCGAGACACTGAATTGGCAAAGAATTGTCTAGAGACCGCCACAGTTGTAGCTTATCGCGAACCATCTTTTCTTGGTTGAAAGTGACATCAATTGATTGATTATCAATATCTGGGGATATACGATAACGGGCACGCCAGGCACTATTAACAGCTCTCTTTGTCCTCTATTGAGTTGCCGTCTTACCGACCATCGAGAACCGACTCCCTGCAGAAAGACCCTTAGCGCAGGTAAGGTATTGTAGCTTCTTGCGACATCCTGTGACTCAGTTTTTCGTGGTGGTTGTTGTAGCACTCGCACTCCACAAAGGTAACTAACTTATTTAGCTGGTGGCTGTTGCCGACTTGAGCAGGTAAAAGCTCCGTCGCCCGTGACCTCGATCCTTTCTTTACATTAGTAGTCTTAGTAGATGATACTTAGCAGCCGCAACACGCTTCTTCCTGTCATCTAACACCTCCCTCTTCCTTTTTCTTCTTCAAAACGGTTATCCTTTTGCTTTTCTTTTCTCTATCCTATTGAATACGCCCAATCGAAGCATCGCACACTCCGTCGCGCGGAACTCAATCGTATCAACAACAGCTCTATCTCTCTATATCATGTCTGCCCAAGATTACTACGGCGGTGGCGGCGGCGGCTACCCCCAGCAACCCCAACCCGTATGTCACCCAGGCGCAATCACTCAACCGTTGTCGCAGTTGCTAAAGTTTCTATCTCGCAGTCCTACGGCCCTCCCCAAGGTCAATATGGACCTCCTCAAGGCCAGTACGGACCTCCTCAGGGACAGTATGGCCCTCCGCAAGGACAATATTACGGCCCGCCCCAAGGTCAACCCCCCATGCAATACCAACAAGCTCCCCCTCAACAGAGTGGTGGGAAGGGAGGCGGCGGCGGTTGCTTGACAGGTTGTTTGGCAGCTTTGTGCTGTTGCTGCGTTGCCGAAGAAGGATGTGAATGCTGGTAAGTTATCAACAGCAATCATTGGCGTCATCAGTGCTGTTCACTAGCGCCAACTGGGTGTCGCGCACTGCTCACCACCAAATGTCATGGAAGTTACTAACTGGTTGCTATTTAGCATGGATTGTTGCGATTGTCTCTTTTAAGCGGCCAACTTTAACCATCCCTAATACGATTTCCACGATCCGTTTGATGAGGCCTGCTCCAATAGAGTCAAGACCTAGTATGAACCGAAAACAAACGACCCTTTTTTACTGAATTTGAAAATGCCATCATGAATACCCTGCGTCTTAAGTGTTATATTGTGTTTTGATATGAAAACGAATGGTGGATGGGAGGGGCAGCAGTAGCGATGGTCAAATAGTTGATACTCTACAACACCCGGGGCGTGTGGTTTAGTGATGCATGCAATCATATCACCAAGGCAACTGTAAATGCAATCGAAATATTGTTGAAAGAATCCAATTCATATGGATATTGAACAATGAATCATCTGTTTGAATCTGTACGCGAGCTGATTGCGTCAAGTCGTATCTACTGTCAAGTTTTTTGTAAGTTGAACCCAATCAATGCGCTCAACTGCTGCTATAAAGAAATATCCCATGTTTACTGGTTGAGTTGGACGTAGTTGGCAGGGAACAGACCAGCCTGGCCATTGTATTGACCAAACCACCAATCCTCGTCAGGGAACTCCAAGTTGGTAATCGTGGCATCTTCGGGGAAGCTTAGTTCTACAAAACATAGTTAGTAACACTTCATCACCGATATCCAGCATCTGAATCTTACCATTATCTTCCGCAGCCTCGTAGTCGTAAAGGGCAACGGCTGTGTGGCCGGTATCAGCCTGGGCGGCGGCAGGAGCTTGAGGCTCGGGCTCGGGCTCGGGCTCGGCCGCAGGGACAGGGGGAGGAGGTGGTGCCGCAGCGGAAGCCGGTTGCTCGGGCTCGTCATCTCCGATCAGCTCGACGTAATTGCTGGGGAAGAGACCGCTCTCGCCTCGGGAATTGGTGCCCATCCACCAATCTTCATCCACCATCTCAATGTTGGTGACAATGTCGCCCTCAACCAGTTCGATCTCGTTGTCCTCGGCCTTTTCATAGTCATACTGGATCACAGCGCGGTAACCGCCCTGGGACTCTTGGGCTGGCTGAGCAGCAGGTTGAGGAGCAGGTGAAGGAGCGCGCTCAGGCTCAGGTTCAGGCTGAGGCTCGGGGCTGGGCTCACGATCAAAAGCACCAGCAGCAGCAGCGGCTCCAACGCCAGCAGCAGCTCCTACGGCAACACCTGCAGCCGCACCACCAGCCAACCGGGCGGTGGAGGAGACTTCCTTATCATCAGCAAGCTCTGACTCCTTGGGCACATCAATCTGGCTAGGAGGGATTGGAGGAGGAGCACGCTGCTCAGGAGGAGTTCCAACATCAGGCTCGGGTCCCCGGCTAACAGGCACAGCAACGCGAGGGGGCGAAGGAGACCGTCCTCGTTCCGCGGCTGTCTCGTAGGCCGAGGGGTCCTCCCGCTCGTCATCTGACTGCTCGTCTTTGGGTACGGGTCGGTTGGGTAGACCAGGAAGAGCAAAGCCCCCAGAAGGCCGAGAGCCACCAGGAACGGGGGGTGGTGGTGAATCGTCATCCTGTTCAGGACGGGCCGCAGGGGGAGGAGGAGCTCCAGCACTGATGGGGATAGTGTCCTTGAACCGGTCTCGCAGAGCAGACACTCCTGATGGCGATGCCGGTGTCTCCTCGCCCTTCTCTCCTGTGTTCTCCTGGCTGATCTGTCCAGGAATGCCCCTACCGTAGTCTCCAGTCTGGACAGGAGCCCAACTCTTACCAGAGTAACCACTCTTCCACTCGTTTCCGCTCTTCTGAGCCTGGACAGGAGACGCGCTACCAGCAGGGGCGGGAGCCGGAGCACTGTTGCTGCCGACAGACTCTCCCCTCTCCCTGGCCTTTCGCTCAGCCCAGAGCTGGGCTGGAGTCTTTCCACCTTGGTCCGCAAAGGTGCGGCTTGCGGCACCAATAGGGGCAGACTTCTCAGGAACAGGAGCCCCGAAGCCTAGACCACCGGGTGTGGGAGCCTTGGTACCAGAGAAGCTTCCTGTACCTCCTCCAAATTTGTTGGCGACCTTAGGTTTGGGAAGCGACGTCATGCGCTCAGATTGGGATGGCTGCGAGAAAGCAGACATGCGATCGGAGACGGGCCGTGACTCTTCCTCTTGGGGCTCCTCGGAAGCGGCAGGCTTCTTTGCCTGTGCCCGGATCGCAGCAATGTCAACCTTTCCAATGGGCTCATAAGAACCCTTTACAGGAGTCGGCCTATCATCCTGGTCCTTTTGAGCTTGAGCGCGAAGTGCGGCAATATCGACCTTGCCAATGGGCTGGTAACCGCCCTTAACCACATCGCCGGGTGTATCGTCTCGCTTAGCAGGGGCGCTTCCGCTGGTCGTTGCGGTTGGTTGCTTGCTGAGATCGGCGATGTTGACCTTTGTGGGCTTGTAAGCAGGCTCGACCTTTTCAATCTGAGTCCTTGTGACAGGAGGAGCATCCGCACCCCAACCATCCTCATCCACGTTCTCATCTCTCTTGGATCGAGCAGCGACAATAGGGTTGGGTCGGCTGGATGTGGTGGGGGTGAAGACGGGCTTTGTCTTGACAGGAGGCGGAGCGCTAGAACGAGGGCCGTCCGTGCTACCAGCCGAGTATTTGGCGCCTGAAGCATCTGCCACCTTTTGCATGATGGAGTCAACCTCGAGATCTCTTTCGGAGCGAGCGGTAATCTGAACATGGTATCCGTGGAGGACCTTTGAAACAGCGGCGAGATGGCTGGTGAAATAGCCCTTGGTTCGTTCGGGGACACCCTCTCCGCACCATGCGATTAGTATGCTCTTGGGGAGCCCACTGTTTGGGTCCTTGACTCTGGCGAAAGCGAATTGAATGCGACCTTCGCTGAAATCCTCAATGAGGTCGGCAAGCTCGCCATCTGTTGTGTCTGTTAGCATGTGGTCTTTTTGAGAGGCATCGTCGTGGCTCCCATACCGCCTGTGCTTTGAACCTTAAGAATGCTCTCCTTGGCACCGCTGTCTTGGAAGGCACTCATAAGAGGGGCCTGGACCGAGAAGAGGGCCCAATGGGCGTAGGTGGGAGAGTCGGAGGATGGCGGGGGACCGTTGACGACGCCATTGTAGCTGCTCTTGATGGACGGGCCGTTTATTGAGAGATTGAGGGACGCCATCTTGAGGGAGCTTTGAGAAGTGACAATTCAAAGTCAAGAAAGGAAAGGAAAGGGAAAAGAAGGAAAGAAAGACGAAGCTGACGAAGGTCAGGTTGGATGATGGGGGCTGGGGGGTGACGTTGACACCGTTGCTGTTGTTGCGGTGGCAGCTCCACAGGATATAAGTTCCGGAGGCGTAGCCGGAGATGGGTTTAGGCCTAAATACCTGGTATCGTCCAGCGTCACCCAAGTTAGTAGTTTAAAGGAATTGCTGTGCGGCAGTCTCGTCTCGTCTCGTCTTTTCAGGGTTCAGAAGAAGGGGAAGTCGAAGATAGAAGCTGAAAGCAAATCAGAAGACGGTGGGAAGTTTGGGTACAATAGAAAGTGGGTTTTAGGTTAGTAGAGTGTGTGGCTGATGATGTAGGTAGCTTTCGTACCTACGGCGTCTGCTCTAGGAGGTAGGTATTAGGTATTAGGAGGTAGGTACCTACTAGGTAGAGAGCTTGGAGATGCCCAACTTTGGGGCGGTCTAGGGTCTAGCTAGTCTATGGTGGATTGAGCGGGGTTGAGCTGTGCTGTTCATGCTGTAGGTATGAGCTGTACTCTGCCTGTACTGCACTGTATCTGCGTGGTCCCCTCCCCTTCTCTCCACATGGCATGGATGTCTGGTGCTGTACTGTAGATAGACTTTCCATTTTGGTTATAGTGATCCTAAGCTTCAGATGGAGGTTGGATGTCAGCATGACTGATGCGAATTCACTTATTGAATCGGATGCATCTATCCAACTCCGGCAGCGGAGTACCGCCGTCGCCGTCTGCTCCGAGCCGACCGACCGCGAGCGAGAAAGTGATGGAAAATCGAATAGAAGCTAAATGAAATGACGCAAGGCCAATTTTCTATTTGCACCATTTGTTGCCCCTCTTCTATCAGTATCGGTACAGTACAGTACCCCGCCAAAATTTTGAGTGAGACCTACCTGAGTGACGGATTGATTTTGCCCCTCAGTCGCGCGCGGATCTACGCCAATTTCTACCAACCTTAAACTATTCCAACCTACCTACCTACTACTGTTTCTGTTTTTTTCTTTCTCTTATCAGATCGAAACCCTGACATCCCCATCAACCACCAAAAATGTCGACCATCACAGAAATCACAAACATTTCCGAGTGGGAGCAGCTCCTGGGCTCTGTTCCCCCCACTACCCTCGTCATCGTATCGTTCCACGCCCCGTGGGCCGCACCATGCGCGCAGATGGCCACCGTCCTGTCGACCCTCGCTTCCGAATACCCAGTCACTGAGCCTCCTACAACCAAGTGGGTGTCTATCAATGCCGAGGAGTTGAGCGACCTCAGTGAGACCTACGACGTTACCGCAGTCCCTTTCCTTGTTCTCTTGAGGAATGGCCAGGTTGTCGAGACCGTCAGTGGCAGCAGTGCTGTTAAGGTGCGCACAGCGATCGAAACACAAGCGAAGCAGTCGGGTGAGAACGCCGCAGCCAGTGGCCCCAACGGTGTTGACGCCAACGATGCTGCCGCTGAGGAGGAGCAGGACCCTGAGAAGAAGAAGGAGGAGCTTTTTAAGCGCCTTGGAGACCTTGTCAAGGCTGCGCCTGTCATGCTCTTCATGAAGGGCACACCCAGCTCACCTCAGTGCGGTTTCTCCAGGCAACTGGTTGGTTTGCTACGAGACAACTCTGTCAAGTACGGATTTTTCAACATTCTTGCGGACGACGAGGTTCGTCAAGGACTCAAGGAGTTTGCGGACTGGCCAACATATCCCCAACTTTGGATCGATGGCGAGCTTGTTGGCGGTTTGGACATTGTAAGTTTTGTTGGATGTAAAATCTTTGACTCATGCTGACAAATCAACAGGTCAAGGAGGAGATGGGCAACGACGCTGAGTTCCTCACCAAGTACAGTGTGAGCGCTCCTGCAGCGTCTTGAAGCGGAATATATGCATTACGATGGACATGATGCACATTTTGTCTGTATGCGTGAAATCTGGTTCTGCGGTCATTGCTGAATGCTATACTGCCTAGCCGTTCATTAGTAGAACCGACCCTTCAAGTAATAAGATTTAGCGGCGCAACGCCAAGCATCCGATCTGGAAGGCGAACGGCTGGGGAACGGCTTGTGAGCATACAATCTCGAGAAGATTTGAAATCCTGGGGATGTCTGCAAGTTTGGGGAAGACCACGGTCGTTAAAACGGAGGCGATGAGTTTGAACAACCCCATTGTGCACCATTGGCTCCGGATGGATGAATGGGTGAGGATGATTTGAACCATGGCTTTCGAACCTCATCAAATATGTGCGTCAGCGGATAGCGAGTTGAGTGTGATAGGTTTTAGGAATCTTGGAGGACAAGATTAGTAGAAGGTATAGAAAAAGTAATATGATGAATCTATCCCTATTAGTCATGTTATTAGTTGCTGATGTACTGTAGGTTTACATATGAGTTAGCAGTCATGCATATACTCTAGTATCGTTGTGGAATCCAGAGTCTGTATTGTTGGTAATCCCATGATGAATAGCTGAGAAAACATATCGAGGCGAGAGATTGATTGGGTGGATTGGATAGTTACTTATTGTAGAGCAGAGCGACCCATTCACAAGGCGAAAAAGTGTGGTGTGGTTGGATATGACAAATATCGGTGATAATCAAGCTCCAGCTCCAAAGTCCGAAATATATGAAGGATGCGAGAATGAGTCACAGCGCAGGCAAACAGGACAGGCTAGGTAGGCTACTAACCTAGGCACCCACAGATTGACATATTGTACCGTAGCAGATTGCGGTTCTATCGAGAGACTCGTGCTGCTGTTACGCCCGTTGGTGCAAGTGACTGACGCCATCGGTTCCAGCAAGATTGAAGCCTTTTGAATAAAAGTTGTTATATATAAAGGCGCAATTTGACTCTTGGATCTATCCAAATATAAATAAATGGAAAAAGAACGGAAAGCATAATATTTCCTTGTCTCTGTCTAGCTACCTACCTATATCGAACCCCACCATGCATGCTATTTGATGGATATTATATCTCTTCTGATTTTGTTAATACTTAGTAGGTAATGCTTGTCGGTGGACGAACACGCGTACCCAGACTCTGCTACGGTGCCTAATTCCCCGCGCATACGGACCCAGGGAGGTCTGCGGTTTAATAAGGCTGATGCTGACATTCAGACCACAAATTTGGACTTGGATTCAGCTCTAAGTTAGCCCTTTTTTCTTCTTTTCCACCTTTATTACTCTAAAGATCTTCTCTTTCTCTCCATAATAATCAAGGCACTCCGAGGCCC
>JABCQV010000320.1:0-38902 GCA_013186375.1 Fusarium aywerte
TAGTTATAATAGCTATTAACTGCCTTAAGGAAAGATCTCTCTCTATTAGTTAGAGACTTTTTAACCCTAAAGGTAGCTTTTTTATAAGCTCTATTAATACTTTTAAGACTATAGCAAGCTAGGCCTTATATAATAAATTGATAGTATAAGGACTATAAAGTAGCGATTTATAAGTCTCTATAGTGTTAGTACTTCTATTATATGCTATAATTATTGTAAAAATAAATACTTATTCTAACCTGTATTTTTTATTAGACTGACCCCTAATCGGTACATCCGATATGCCTTCTGGGAATTTAAGGGATAGTAGTAGTGAGTATGACATAAGGTGAGGTCAGATTTAATTGATCCTGCGTGGCTGACCGCAGCATCGGGGAAGTAAGAAAGATACTACCTACCTTATCGGGCACATCGAAAGATGCAACCCGATGTAGCACCCCGGTCTAGCTCTGTCGGTCCTGTTTATGGTTAGTCAGGCCTTTTCTCGGCACCCACTTTCCCACCTTCCCGATTGGACGGCGCGAAGGAACACGGGCGTCAAGTAAGAATCCTTCCGAAAGTCACCTCGTATGTTTCCTGGGTCTACTCTCAGGGGGATGATGGTGGCAGTGTCGGGAAAGCCGTCGCAACTACATGCGCGCTGAGATGGTTATATGGACCAGGGCCAGAGAACACACGATATGCATTGCAGGAGCGCTAGTATCTATGATCGTACAGAAAGATCAGAGACAGTGAAGTATTAATGCTAGGAATTTCTGGAGACTGCAGTGTGCGAGCCATTTGGCACTACTTCGTCCTAATTCATCCTAATTTCATCCTCTGACGGCGGACAACGACTTTGTTTAAGATCGCACCATGTCTCAACCACCGCCTAGCATGAGCTCGGAGGAGCCTACCTCCATCGACGACGCACAGCTGCCACAAGTCAAGCTGGCAGGGTTGATCAAGGGCGATCCCGAGACACGGCGTGCACTGCTCGCTGCATGCGAGAAGAATGGATTCTTCCATCTCGACCTTGTTGGCGGCGACGACCAGTTCCTGCAGACGTGGGACAAGCTGCTCGAGGTCATGGCTGAGTACTTCCACCAGCCGCAGGAGGTCAAGATGCTGGACGATCGGCAAAGCGATACACATGGATACGAGCCCATGGCGACATCGGCAGGAGCCGCGCCGGGGCTTCCAGATTACTACGAGTCGTTGAAGGTATCGCGGGATGAGCTCCGGCAGAACAGCCCGAAAGTAGCCAGTATCGTCAAGACGCAGCGGGCGATCTTCGAGGCCTACATTGCCTCCGCGCACGCTGTGGTCTCGACAGTACTGCGCGAGCTATCCGTGGCCCTAGGTGACCAGTATCCTCTCGCAGAGGCCCATTCAGACGACCGGCCATCGCGAAGCACGCTGTCTGTTTTCCGGTATCCAAAGCAGGACGAGGACGTCGAGTTGAGTGGCCTGGGCCACAACAAGCACACGGATCTGGGCACGCTGACGCTGCTGCTGTGTCGGCAATGGGGCTTGCAGGTGCTCACGGAGGACAATGGCTGGCAGTTCGTCGCGCCCAGGCCGGGTTGCGCCGTCGTCAACGTGGGCGACTCGCTGCGCTTTCTTTCGGGGTTGCGGCTGCGGTCTGTCGTGCACCGCGTCGTGCCGCGCAATGCTGCCCACCGCCAGGACGAGGACCGGTACAGCGTCGCGTACTTTCTGCGCCCGGCCGACGATGTCACGTATCGCGATGTCAACGGGCGCACCGTCTCGGCCTGGGCCTGGCATGACGACAAGTTTAACATGTTCCGCCAGCCTCATGATATACAGGAGTCTAATGCTGTCGCCACTGGGGGCATGGAGCGTGCGGACACACTCATCTTTTAATCCAGCCAGGGAAGATGTAGACAGGTAATCCATTTGATAGTTTTGGAGTATTGCATGAGAGCAGATTAGATATCTATCCACTGCGCTGGTAGCAATTCAGAGCGTCAACTCATTCATTTCATTATAATTCCGTGACACTCTTTCGCATTGTCTTACCTACTAATATAGCCAGAACTATAGACCAGACTTTTCAGATGGCTGGACTAATACCAGCCCTACCCCTAACCCGGATTACCTGGTTGAGGTTTTCTACAGCACGTATCACCCGTCCCGACAGGCACAGCACTCTCTAAAGCTGTCGAAATGCTTCATAACCACGTCTTTCTTATACAATGCGACCCCTATATGACCAAGTACGAGGCTCTACCAACGCCAGAGCCTACTCCCTCGATTCCTGACACACTTGAAGTTAAGTCTGTTGCGCAACCAGAATGTTACTATGTGACAGATAGACTTCACACATTACCCGCAGGACTCTGGGATTCTGATGTGGTCAGCACATATGAGTTCATTGACAACCGTCCAAGCGATGTTCGGAGAGCGCCGAAGCTTCTGCATGTACAGGGATCCAGTCTTGACTCTCGCGACTTTTGCTTCTTACATCTGCAACTATCCATTCAGGTGCACGACGCTGCATCAGGAAACCACGTCTAAGACCTAGAGCGCATGCTTTAGTAAGGCCGCGCGCGCATGATACTTCCACGTCGAGTGTCGAGAATCCCCTGCACGCCGTAGCGATTGGGGAACCTTTCGGGCCCGGATTGTGTCCGCGCGCGGGGACAGAACGGCCGAGCGAGCCAATGTCGCCGTCAGAACAAGATGCTTATGTGAGCTAAGAACGGGTAGACCGCAGTCCCTGAACATGCAAGGGAACCTTGCGGGAACTACTCCGTATCCAGAGCTATTTTGTTTTGTTTTAGTCCGACCCCAGGGGTGCTGAGACAAGCTTTCGAAGGATCTCTGGTGTGGGGTGAAGGAGAAGGATCTCTAGTGTGGGGTGAAGGAAAAGGATCACGACTAACTTACCGGGCGTCCCGCTTCGACCCTGATCGCATCTTGCGGAGCTGTTCTCCCGGGGGCGTGAGATGTGAGGCACCAGGCGCAGGGTCCGCAAGGGTCCAAGTAATTCACATGTTATCTACTCAGCCTGAAAGATCCAAATTGAACAACCCTATACCGGCTAACGTCTGATGCAGTACCATTCATATATACAAGAGTTCCATGGGCCTCAGTATGCAGAGACTACAAGTTTTATGCTCATTTTGGTACAACTCTTGCGAATGGGCCGAAAAGTCTACGCCCTATCATCATCCCATTGGCATCGAGGGCTCCCATCTCTGTCCTGTGACGAGCTGTTAAGTGACCAAACAAATCATGGATACCACCGTACCAACAAGCGCAGCAGAGCCCGTCGCCATCTGCGGCATGGCTCTGCGGCTGCCCGGCGGGATCAACACGCCCTCACAATTCTGGGACTTCATCGTCTCCAAGCAAGACGCCCAAGGTCCCATCCCCGAGTCCCGATTTAATGCGTCCACATACTATTCCAAGGCCGGCAAACCAGGCTTCGTCAGGACGGACCGTGGCTACTTCCTCGACGAGTCAGTAGACCTGGGAGCCTTGGATACCACACTCTTCACTATGCCCAAGAACGAAGTCGAGCGCGCAGATCCCCAACAACGACTTCTCCTCGAATTGACGCGCGAATGTCTCGAGAGTGCAGGCGAAGTCAATTACCGAGGAAAGCCCATTGGAACATACGTAGGCTCTTTTGGCGAAGATTGGCTCAACCTGATGGGCAAGGACACACAAGTTCCTGGGCTTTACAAGGTGTCCGGAGCGGGGGACTTTCTGCTCTCCAACCGTATCTCGTACGAGTACGATCTCCGCGGCCCGAGTATGACCATTCGGACTGGATGCTCGGCCGCCCTGATCGGACTGCACCAGGCTTGTCTAGCCATCCGGTCCGGTGACTGCGACTCTGCCATTGTCGGCGGGTCTAATCTGCTTATAGCACCAGGCCTGACTGCCGACCTATCAGAACAGAGAGTGCTCTCACCAAACGGTTCATGCAGATCGTTCGACGCCGATGCGGACGGTTATGCCCGTGGCGACGCCGTCAATGTCGTGTACCTCAAGCGCCTGAGCACCGCCATCCGCGACGGTAACCCCATCAGGGCCGTCATCCGGGGAACATTCAGCAACGCGGACGGCAAGAAAGCCGGACTCACGTTACCCAGCTACGAGGGCCACGAAGCGCTCATCCGACGAACATATGAGATTGCGGGCATCAGCGATGTAAGTGCCACAGCCTTTGTCGAATGCCACGGGACAGGAACGCCAATAGGCGACCCGATCGAAACGAGAGCCGTCGCGAGTGTGTTTGGCGGCGAGAAGGGTGTCTACATCGGATCCGTCAAACCAAACGTTGGCCACTCGGAGGGTGCGTCCGGCTTGACAGCGCTGATCAAGATGGTTTTGGCGCTGGAACATGGCGTTATCCCCCCGAACATCAAATTCGACAAGCCAAATCCCAAGATCCCCTTCGCAGAGAAGAACTTGGTGGTGCCTGTTGAGCCCATGCCCTGGCCGAGCGACCGAATGGAGCGCATATCCGTCAACTCATTCGGTATCGGTGGCGCCAACGCACACGTCGTAGTTGATTCCTTTCGATCCTTCAGCGGCACCGTCAGCCAGAACGGTGAGCCGGCGCGCAGCATTGCTGGCGATCCCCAGCTTGTGGTGTTTTCCGCCAACACTGCGGATTCGCTAAGAAGACAGGTGGTCAACAACACCAAATACATTGAACAAAACAGCAACCGCATCCCGGAAGTTGCATACACCTTGGGGGCGCGACGAGATCACCTGCCTCACCGTGCCTTCTCAGTGCTGCATGCGGGAGCGACAACCACAAGCCCGTTCGCTAAGACGCCCGGCGGCACTCCTCCTCGGATAGTGTTCACATTTACTGGCCAAGGTGCACAATGGCCGCGCATGGGAGCAGAGCTTTTAGCCTCAAACGCCTACTCTACCTTTGCGAAGAGCATCAAACGCATGGACAAGGCTTTGAGCCTCTTGTCCGGCGGACCCTCGTGGTCCATTGCCGACGAGCTGTCGAGAGCGCCAGAAGGGAGCAACGTGAACCAGGCCGCGTACTCGCAGCCGTTGTGCACGGCCGTGCAGATAGCGCTGGTGGACATGTTGACCGAGTACAACGTGCAGCCATACGCAGTCGTTGGCCATTCGTCCGGCGAGTTGGCCGCAGCCTATGCGGCAGGGAGACTGACCAGTCAAGAAGCCATCATTGCTGCGTACTACCGCGGCGTGGTCTCGGAGTCTGTCCAGAGAAAAGGTGTGATGGCGGCGCTCGGCCTGTCGCGTGAGAAGATCGAGCCTCTATTGCTGGACGGGGCTGTCATCGCCTGCGAGAACTCGCCGTCGAACGTGACCATTTCGGGTGATCGGGATCGTGTGGACGACGTGCTGGCCAGAATAAAGACAGAGGATCCCGCTGCGTTTGCCAGAGTGCTGAAGGTCGACAAGGCGTATCATTCTTACCACATGGAGGAGGTGGGCGAGACGTACGAGTCGCTGATTGCGCCGCATTTGGAGGTGAAGATGAATGGCTCTGCTCTTACGAACGGCCATAAAACCAATGGTATGAACGGTACCAATGGAAATAATGGAATCAATGGGACCAAACAACACCACCTCCAACAAGATGATGGCGTTCAAGCTCTTATGGCATCCAGTGTCACTGGTAAGCTGCTGCCAATGTCCGACAAGATAGATGCAAAGTACTGGCGCACCAACCTCGAGTCGCCCGTCTTGTTCCGCAAGGCTGTCGAGAGCATCGTCGGTCATGCAGGCAAGGATAAGGAGGCAGGCGGTCCGCTCGTCTTCCTCGAGCTGGGTCCCCATTCAGCACTCGCAGGTCCTTTGCGTCAGACACTGGCTCAGACGCCCATCAGCAGCTCGCCTTACACAAGCTGCCTAGTCCGCAGCAAGCACGCAACCGAGACGTTCCTCACATCACTGGGCTACCTCTGGCAACAAAACTACCCCATCAACTTTGACAGGCTACTCAACCCGTCAGGATCGCTTCAAGTCGTCCCTGACTTGCCGACGTACCCATGGCAGCACGATCACTCGTACCTACTCAAGTCGCGCCTCATGGACAGGTGGAAGTCCCCGGCCGCCAAGAAGCACGAGCTGCTCGGCGTACGAGTGGCAGAGAGCACCGACACCGAGCCGCTATGGCGAAACGTGCTTCACCTGTCCAGCGTGCCGTGGCTGCGGGACCACAAGGTCAAAGGCGACATCATCTTCCCTTGTGCGGGCTACGTCGGCATGGCAGGCGAAGCTGTGCGGCAGATGGCGGCAGCAGGCGTCGACGATGCCGAGTTTGCAGGCTTCAGCGTCCGAGGGGTCGTCATTGATGCTGCGATGCTTCTACATGAGAACAAGTCCACCGAGGTCCTCACGACCCTGACCAGGCATCGACTCACAGATACGCTGGACAGTGAGCGGTGGGAGTTTGTCATCAGTTCGCACAACGGTGCAGCGTGGACTAAACACTGTACCGGGCAAGTTTCCGCCATCTCTCGACGACCATCGAGTGGTGATGTTGCCGTCTTGCCAGAGAAACTGCCCCGGCATGTCCATGTCTCCAGGTGGTATATGGATATGGACCGCGTAGGTGGCAACTACGGTCATTTCTTCCAGGGGTTGACTGATATAACCGCCGCTACAACGGACAACAGAGCGCTGGCAACGGCTATCCAGACGACGTGGGACGAGGAGGAGTTCTACGCCGTGCATCCCACTCAGATCGACTCGTTCTTGCAGCTGGTGCAAGCGGCGGCCGTCCGAGGCGTGGGTCACACATTGCGGACGATGGTGGTGCCCACGTACATTGAGCAGATGGACGTGTTTGCCTCGACCTCTGATCCGGGAGCATCGTCGCCGCTGGTGCAGGCCGTACAATCCACAACAACTCCCCATGGGTCCGTCACTGGTGGCGGTACAGGCCATTTCCCGGCGGGACAACTTGGCCTCGATGTCCGGGGCATCAAGATGAGTCCTCTGGCTGGCGATGTTACGGAAGAAACCCCAAACCCGCATGCCGCAGCGCGCACACACTGGCGTGAGGACGTCGACTTTGCCAGCATGGCTTCCATGGTTCTTCCCAACGAGGATCAGATAGCCTACACAGACGACCTGCGCGAGTTGACGTCGTTGTGCATCCGCGAGTCCCTTCGAGTGCTTAATAGCCAAGAGCGGTCGGTCGATCCACCCGTTCGGCATCTGCAAAGGTTCTTGCAATGGATGCAAGCCCAGCCAGCAGCGTCAACAGAGATGCAGAATGGCCATGGCACAGATCGTATGGGTGCCTTGTTCACCAAACTGCTCGGAACAGATCTAGACTGCTTCGCCGTGGCGCTCAAACAGGTCCTGGACAACATCCTCCCGCTCCTCCGCGGTGAAGTCGAACCACTCGAAGTCCTCATGCAGGATAACATCCTCAGCGGCGTCTACAAAGCCTTGAACTGGAGCAAACGCCCGGACATATTCCAGGTCCTCGCCCATTCCAACCCACATATGCGCATCCTGGAGATCGGTGCCGGCACAGGCGGGACCACGGAGATCGTCCTCAACGCCATCCACGACTCCGCGGCCCAGCACAGGGCGTACGCAAGTTACACCTACACGGACATCTCCGCAGGATTCTTCCAGACGGCCGGAGAGCGCTTTAAAAAGCACGCTTCCACCATGGACTTCCGCGTCCTGGACATCACTCGTGACCCAATCGAGCAAGGATTCGAACCGCACAGCTTCGACCTCATCATCGCTTCGAACGTCCTCCACGCTACACCCTCTTTGAGTTCCACGCTTCGCAACGTCCACACGCTCCTATCCAACGAGGGTAGACTTTATCTCGAGGAGTTGACCACAGAGACAAAAGCATGGAACTACATCATGGGCATCCTACCCGGATGGTGGCTCGGCGAGGCAGAAGGACGCGTGGATGAACCGTACGTCACCCCCGAGCGATGGGACAAGGAACTGAAGATCGCTGGCTTCGAAGGCGTGGATGACTACGTATTTGATTGCCCAGCTGGCAAACACAGCAATGCGTTTATGCTGGCGCGGCCTGCTTACGTGGACACTGGCAAGAAGAAGACCGTGACGATTGTCCTTGACGAGGCGTCGAGGGAGCTGGCCGAGACCATCCTGCAAGAGTACCTTGTTTCGCAAAACTACGAGGTGACGCTGCATGACTTCGACGACAAGGCCGGGCTTCCCTCGATGCAAGGCGGAGGAGATCTGGTCTGCGTAATGGACATGTCGTCGACGCGACGACCGCTCCTGGACGACATCTCCCCCTCGCGACTCCGTTCATTCCAGGACCTAATGTCCGCGGCGTCGAGCTCGAGCACAGGTGCAGGCATCCTCTGGCTCACGCGGCCTTCTCAACTGGAGACCGAGGGCGAGCTGTGCTCGGATCCCCGATGGGGTCTGATTCAAGGCGCGGCACGCGTGATCCGCTCGGAACTTGCTCTCGACCTGGCCACTTGCGAGGTCGAGACTATCGATGAGCAGACTCTGCCCGTAGTTGAGGGCGTGCTTGAAAAGTTCACGCGAAGAAGAGAAAGCCGTGGTGACTCCATTGGTCCAGAGTATGAGTTCGCCATCAGTCGCGATGGCAAGGTGTACATCCCCCGGATCTACCCTTTCCACCTCGGCGACGAGCTCAAGAACGTTGCCGCGGCTGCGCTGACTGCTGCTGCCGCTGATGATGGTGCGGTTCAGAGCTCCAGGTTAGAGATCGAGAAGCCCGGCCGCTTGAACACGCTGCGGTGGGTGACGCAACCTTCCAGCACACTGACACTCGCCGAGGACGAGCTCCTCATCGAGCCCAAGGCCGTGGGCATGAACTTCAGAGACGTCCTCAGTGTAATGGGCATCATCGAGGTCGATGTCCTGGGCCTTGAGCACGCCGGCGTCGTACGAGCCGTGGGTGGCCCCGGCGGCGATGTGCAAGTCGGGGATCGGGTCATGGTCATGGGCGGCTACGGCTTCTCGACCATCTCCAAGGTGACGCGGGACCAATGCGTTACAATCCCCGATGCACTCAGCTTCACCGATGCAGCGACGATGGGGACCGTGTTCGCGACGGTCATCTACGCTCTTCTTGACGTTGGAAGGCTACGCGCCGGCCAGTCTCTGTTGATTCACTCTGCCTGTGGAGGTGTCGGTCTCGCAGCGCTACAGATTGCACGTATGGCCGGTATCGAGGAGATCTACTGCACCGTCTCGGTGGAGGCCAAGCGACACCACCTCGAGACGGTATGCGGCATCCCGTCTGATCGTATCTTCAACTCACGCGACGCCTCATTTCTCCCAGATATCCAGCGCGCTACGCACGGCCGCGGCGTCGACGTTGTTTTGAACTCACTCTCTGGCGAGCTGCTGCACACGTCGTGGGACTGCGTTGCTGAGTTCGGCACCATGATCGAGATCGGGAAGCGGGATCTTATCGGTCATGGAAAACTGGCGCTGCATCCCTTCCTGCTCAACAGGAGCTACCAATGCGTAGACCTCGATCATCTCATGCGGCGCCGGCCGTCTGAGGGCCATCGGCTGCTGAAGCTGGTCGTGCAGTACTACCGGGAGGGCCACATCCAGCCTATCAATCCCGTCACTGTGTACAATGCAGATGATATCGGAGACTGTTTCTTGTACATGCAGAAGGGTCAGCATATCGGCAAGATCGTTGTAAGCATGGAGAGCAATAACGCCAAGGGACCAAAGGCGTCCACTGCAACCAAGCAACACAACTACCGTTTCAATCCAGCTGCATCATACCTCCTCGTTGGCGGCCTGGGTGGTCTCGGTAGAGCCGTGTCCAGCTGGATGGTCGAAAACGGCGCAAGACACCTCATCTACCTATCTCGTTCCGCCGGCGAGACCGAGTCCGACAAGGGTTTCTTCGAGGAACTACGTAGCCAAGAGTGCACCGTAACGGGGGTCAAAGGAGATGTCACGAAGCTTGCTGACGTCCAAAGAGCCGTCACAGAAGCAGCCTCAGTTAGCGTACCACTAAAGGGCGTGATCAACATGTCCATGGTCCTCCGCGACCACAACTTCGGCACGATGCCCCACGAAGCCTGGACGGAAGCAGTGGCACCCAAAGTCCGTGGAACGCTCAACCTTCACGAAGCCACCAGCTCGCTCCCACTGGACTTCTTCCTCCTCTTCAGCTCCGCATCCGGAACATTCGGTCAGCGAGGGCAGGCCAACTACGCAGCGGCCAACACGTTCCTTGACGCGTTTGTCAGACACCGCCACCGCCAGAACCTGCCTGCGCAGTCCATCAACATCGGCATCATGCTGGATCACGGATACGTCGCTGATAACGCGGCGCTGCGCGAACGGCTGCTCGCCCGAGGAAACTACGGAATCCGCATAACTGAACTCCTTGACGCTCTCTCCGCCGTCCTGAGTGCTCCGCCATCATCGTCGTCGCCCTCATCAACGAGCCAACTCATCCTCGGCGCAGGGTCCACCTTGCCGCTCTCCGATCCTACGAACCGCGTCATGTTCAAGACTGACCGACGCATGGCGAGTTACTGGAACGACGACAACGATGCCAGTGGCAATGCGACCAAGACTGGGGGCTCAGCACATGGTAGCAAACTCGCTGCCTTCATCGCGCAGGCCACCACGTACGGCGACCTCTCGGCCCTCAATGGCCCCGACGCACCCGCATTCGTGGCCCACCAGATTGGCGCACAGCTACTGACCCTTCTTCTGCGGCCCATGGACGATGACAGCGTGATTGATGTCTCGAGGTCGCCGCAGGAGCTGGGACTGGATAGTCTAGTGGCGATCGAGCTGAGAGCGTGGTGGAAGGCGACCTTGCAGTTCGATGTGAGTGTACTAGAGATGCTGGGTATGCCAAGTCTGATGGCGATGGGCCAGCGGGCTGTGGAGGGGTTGAAGGCGAGAGTGGAGGCTGAGGGCGATGTTGCAGATGGAACGGAGGGGACGGTGAATGGTGTCGATCCCAGGATTGAGCTGCTGAAGATGCCTTGAGTGGTGTTGGGAGGATGAAGAATGGGTATAACCGATGAGCAACTGGTGCAATGTATGCATAATTTAAACGTGCGCATATCCTTAGAACACTTATATATACCGCGTCATTTTTGCTTTTCTTATTAATAAAATGGCTTTGAAGTAGTGGTTAGCAGTCAAAAGTACACTCATGTAATTTTCAAAGAAATCAGTCGGGCGGAATGTGGACAACTATACTATACAGCTAAAAATAGCTTACCCTATAATAGCTTATACCTTAAATAAAATAGATAAGATAGGAAAAGAATATTTTTAGTAATAGTATAGTAAGAGCTATTTTATTTATTTTTCCCAGAATTTAAAATAATTCCTCTATAAAGAAATATTAAAATATACAGTATATTTTACAGTATACTATATCATAAAGTTTATAGCTATATAGGAATCTCTTAGATTTTTTAAAAAAGTTAAAATACCTTATTTAATGAGTTATATATAAGCTATTAAATTTATAGCCATTTTAAGCTTAGTTTGGATTTTTAAAGAGCTTTTTAAAAACCGGATTTAAGGTGTATAGAGTAGTGCGTTACTCGCTTGTCTGCATCATTCGCTTATCAACTACATTACAGCTAAACATCAATTAAAAATTATAACAGTTTCCCCCCCTTCCTATATATAGACATACTATCTACGGGAATGTCTCCTATGATACAAGGGAAACTTTTGACAAGGTAGAGTTGCGTTCTGCGGTGTTGTGACATGGAGAGGCAGATGTAGGGTAGCGTCCTGAGGGGCGGGCAAGGTAACGCAATTAAGCTTTTAAAGTTGTTCAATTCGCTCTTAGGTCAAGAAATCCAATAAGTTAAAGTGACTTGTAGCCTGACACTTGTCTTTACTTTCATTATAAGACAATTATCTAAAGAGAAGTGGGTTCAAAGAGAAACTGATCTCCGTCAGCACCACGAGTCTTGAGTTTTCAATCATCTTTACTCGTTCGATTTTGGATCCAGACAGAACCACGTGTGCCGTGGCGTTGTCCTATAAATCTAACGCATGAACTGGCTTCTCAGAGTCAAAAACGCAGCAGATCACATCTTTTATGTGCGGCCATAACATGATCCTAATCACGACGCTTCAGTGGTCTAGATTTTGAAACGATAGTGGGAGCGAGGAGAAAGGCAAGGACAACAATGCCGCATATCGCAAGGGTCCAAGAGAGGCTAAGAGCAACCCCAGGCAGCACGGATGTGAAACTGGCATCGACGATCGCAGAAACGGGAGGTGGAACGATATGAACCGCCATCTTGATGGCGACAGACCTAAGCGAGATCTGATCAGAGCCCACTCAACAATTTAACCAGCGAATCTGGACAGGAGACTTCGGTTACCTACAGGAGAACACAGGACAACAGCCAGCGTAGGCCTTGCCTGCAGAACCACTATGCTCCTAAAGATAGTATGGCGGTTATGACGATAGGGGGCGACATAATGTTAAGTAGCGGCCGGACTGCGGCCGTTATGCCGACAATCTCTCTCACAAGACTTTAGATCCTCTCGATTATGGAGAGATAGCGTCCCGACATATGGGAATATGGTAAAATAAGGCTGGCAATGATGAGAACGCAAGGGACGATCTTGTCGGCTATATAGCGAGCCCGTTCCGCCTTCTTCTCGCCTTAGGCAAGAATCTCGCGATATTTGGTCATGAGGTCTTTGTGGAAGGATGGACTCGTTTCGTTGGAGCTGGTAGGACTCTTGTGACTTCTGTAGCTGTTAGTTGCTATATCGGGTAGTCGTCAATGGATGTGCGACCTCGACCTCAGACGTTGTAGGAGGACTTTGTAGAGTTTATGCATCTGAAAGATGATTGGTACAGTAGTGGGCGAGGGTTTCGGTGCATACTTGCCTGCGACTGTCAGTTGTGGGGGGCTCTCGTCCTCTTCAGACTTCCCTATCATGCTGATCCAAGGAACGAAGCGATTCTTTACTAAATTGACAATGTAGTATGTTTCCAAGCTGAGGGGGGAAGAAAGAAGGGGAAAGAGGGATGGAGAAGATTAATTCAGATGTGGATGACACCCAAGTTGGACCAATGGATTATGACCATCTCATTGAATATATATAAGTTTACCTCTGCCTCCACCCCCAGTAGAGTAGACTGTACGCTTAGGATCGATATAGACGCGTAGTGAAATTGTTACAGTTAAATAGAAGAATAATACAGTACTGGACGTAGGGTACTGTAATGAAATGTAGGAAATATATTAATACCTTTTATTCAACCACGGTGCTTACAATATATATATAGTGGTTCGCCGAACGCCTAAGCTCATATCTAGAATATAGCTTCGAATGTGAGCATTTGGTATAGTACTAAAGCACCACCTTTACATTTACTATGTATAGAGGTAAGTTGCAGAACAACCTACAGCATAGCTCCTATGGGGCCCTTGGTTGTTTAGGGTTAACAGCATGTCGTATAAATCAAGGACCAAGCCCCCCCGCGACACTGACCGTTAATTTGATCTTGTCTTTTTGTAACGGCTTTATACTCTTTATAGTTTCGTTATTAAGTCTATCGTAAGGCATACCCATCCTTACCCTACCCCAAGCGGACAACTTAGGTGGTCTTGCCCTTGTAGTGGCAGTCATACTGGCTAGTGCCGTGATCATCGCCATCGTTATATCCGCCGGCACTATTATGCTCCAGCTCACTTTCGAAGACTTAAAGAGCAAATACGAGAGGATAAAACTTATAATGGCCTGAGTACCGATGTATCTCCTTAGTGTCGTTATACTCAAGGTCGCAGTACATACTCATCTCAGTATCCTCTATGTGGCGCTTGTTGCGGACAGGATGAGCCATGGACAGGTGTTCACCGTCTTTGGAAGGTTATACCTGTTCTGCGCGGACAAAGCCCTAAAAACCGGCACTGCAAATAGCACATCTTTTGACAACCACAATGAGCGATAGAGACACCAGGGCGGATCACCTGATGAACTGACTGCCAGGCTGATAGGCCTGAGCTACCAATACCTCTGACAGACTAACATAGGATATCATATTAGGGTTAAGCATGTAGGAGACGACCATCTGACCAGATAGCAGAACTATCGAGAAACCAATGGCATACGCAAAAAGCTCAATCTGGGAACTACTATCAAGTAGAAGGGTCGCCGCCAAGATGGTCTGCAAGACCATGCATAGCTCTCCGTAACCTCATAACCTCAAGCTCAAGGGAGAATATAGGAGACGGTGAAGTGAAGGTTATAAAGAGACAGATAAGGGCTAAGACAGCAAGGTTGGAAGAAATATAAGTTATGACATTATAGATATGAACACTTACGTCATTTTTTTTATCCTTCCCCCCGATTCTGTTTCATGTCCGCTTTCTTCCTCTGGTTTTATCTATTGATAGACACTACGGAGTAGTGCGGACACAAATTTCAACAGATTGCTGATTAGCGCCTCCTCGCTACGTTCACCCAGAGGTGACCAGAACAACAGGAAGTTCTGAGATCCAAAGTAATCCATCTCGGTCCAGACACTGCCGCCCTCTATCCTACCGTAAGCTCTGAACGCTTATAAACTAGTCAAATTTCCTCACGTTCGATCGACTCAAAGTGGCTCGCGGGTACGGCTCACATTACTCACGAGATTGCGTTTTCGACTACAGAACTGAGTATCCAATTCGAGTAAACGATGGGCGTTATACGAAGGGCACATCATCAGCACGATGCAAAACAGAGGGCAAAGGTCCGAAAGAGTGGCCCGAGTGCTTTACGTAAAACACAGTTGTTGGGCAAGAAAGGCAACGTATTGTCTCTGGCACTATACGAGGAACCAACCCACCATGAGTATAGGCTCGCAGCCCATATACCCCGAGGGAAAAGAATGCCAGACCTAAATGCAATTGTATGAAAATAATGTACCCAAATTGCTGATAACTTCCCATAGGACGGATATGATTTTAATAAGAGGCAGCTTGCAAATTACCTACCTGGTCGCCCAACGCTCATAGAGCCGCAAATGACGCCATCATCATCCCCTAATAGTCGACCAAGAATGCGTAGTGCTTGTCGGAGGGCAGCACAAAGCTCAACTCAAGATAACACTAATAGTGAGACGGAGGAAAGGCAAGATCTAGGCGAGGAAGTAAGCCCCCAATGCATTCAACTCGGGGGAGGCAATACTTTCAGTCGTCCATCGAGCGTTGGTTCGGAAATTATTTTATCCACTCCTACTATGTCCACATCGATACTCATCACAGTGTTATCACAGGGTGGTGCGCTCTCAACGCCAGGTGTAGCGGAGGCACAGACATACGATGAACATACAACTTCGATCTCGTATCTCATATCAAAAATACCAAATCAAGGTGGTGCTGAGGGGACTGATCCTAACCGTGGCCATGCTGATGATTGGCCCTGGAAAGATTTTGCGGAGCAGAAGATGAGTTTAATGGACGACCTGATGGAATGGGAACACGAATCACAGATCAACACCTATCACCTAAACTCGGAACATCGGCAGGCCAACACAGCTCTCCATTGTAACCATGGAAGTCGAGAACCGACAGGTTTCTCTTCGCGGACCGTTTAGGCACCCAGCAAGGTATGACGGCTAGCTGCCGAGAAACTACTCCATTCTATTGAAACGATCTTAAAGATGGCTCCAAAGAAGTCATCACCTAGTAAGAACAGTTGGTAGATGCGGGATAGACAACAAAAGAAGGGCAACACTACATTAAAGCTGATTTTTTTATTTTGCTGCTCATTTGCCAAAGCAATTATATTTCCATATGCATTAAACCTTAACTTGACCAGACCGCAGGACAATCTTCAGACTCTGTATCTGTGGCCAGCTCAGCCGAGGCCTCTAGACCACTCGGCCCAAGATGGGGCGACTATTCCTTCCGGGAAGTAGATTTAATCTTCGCCGCTCCACCACTCCATCCTGCTGCTACAACCTCTCCGCCACAACTTCGGTCTATATCCTCTCCCAGAGTAAAAAAGTGTTTCTTAGACTGGATTTTACCAAGCTGGTGGAGATTCACTGAGCAAAAGGTAACTCAACCAGAAGAAAGGTTCTCGGTTCAGAGACCAAACAGAGTTCCACATACGACTAGTCAACAGCTCGACATTTACTTAAGCTCTTAAGCAGGGTAGCTATACTAGGAGGAGGAGTACTTAAAAGATTTACTAGAGATTCTAATATAAAATACCACAGTGACTTCTTAAGCTTATACAGTACTACAGAAGGTATTTATATAATTAGTTGATAAAGGCTAGAAGAATTAAATTCTATTTCGAAATAATAACTTACATTATCTTAAGTATACTTAATATAGAATGTTAGATGCTGTACTTTCAAATCCTATATAAACCCCTGACTAACTAGGCTCTGAACATTTTGCTGGATTGCATTCTTCAAGTATTCCTTCGTCTTTAATTTACAGCCCAGCTGTATCTTTTCATCTCCAAGACAGTATGCCTGCTGTTCCAGAATACTAGCCAGTGGCCACAAGTAGTGGTCCTCCCTTCGTTTGTTCATAGCATCTTGAATAGTCGTTACCCACGACCGATGGCTAACAGGTCTCAGGGTATATCCAAGAGTACGCAGGACCTCCCAGACATCAAGCTCCTGCAAGCTGTCGTCAATTATTTCCACATGCCTCCCGTTTGACGTAGTGGAAATCTGACGAATAATGGTCTCGGCAACTAGAGGAAGAGTTGATACAGCTACTCGCGCCCTTGTTGTGCTTTCGTCATATACACCCAGTTCTACCACTGATGCAACATACCGCCAGAGGTAGTCAGACGGGTTAGCCACACCCATCTCCGGACCACCGATAATAAAGCCGGGCTTGACTATTGACATGCCGAGACCCAGCTGCAGGTCTTCGCTTTTTGTAGCACAGTGTTCAACCAAAGCTTGGGCCAGCAACTTAGTCTTACTGTAGCCATCGCGAGCATTGACTAGCCATTCATCACTCGAATCTCCTATCGCACTCCCTCCAGAAATATAGACAAAGCGTTGGACACTACTCGATGACAACGCGAATTGCAGAAGTGTAACAGTTGCATCAATGTTAACGGACCACAGGTCGCTGGCACTTTCTGTCCAGTGTACGCGGGCCCCATTATGGATCACAGCCTGGACATGCCCTCCTAAGCGCTCCATGAGGTCTTGACCAATTCCCAAGTTTGGCTGAGAAAGGTCACCGAGACAGACGTCTAGTTTATCTTCAAAGTCAGAGCGCCACCATGGCAGGTCGTGAAAACGCTTCCGACCTTCTGATATGTTGCAAGCGCGAACCAGGACAATGACCCTTCGCCCTGCTGTGAGAAGGGTTTTTAGGATTTCTTGTCCCAAGTACCCAGCTCCACCAGTCAACAAGGTACTGAGTTTGCTACCTGACGATACGTTCGACCGGGTCGGGGCCGTTGTCATGTTGATATCCAAAGACCGTTTCAAACCATCAAGTGCGCCCTTCAAGTCATGTTCTGGAAGTATGTACTCCCCTTGTCCCTGATCCTGTGCGCTTCGGATATGATTTGCAATCGAGGTTGGACGAGCAGTCTGCTCCATAAAGCATGAGACCGGAATGCTGACTCCACAGAGTCGCTGCAGAGTCTTCCTGAGAGATATAGCTTTAATCGAGTCGATTCCAGACTTTTTTAGCGGTGCATCCTGGAAGGAGATACTGGGATCCAGTACTTGGCCCTGTGGCAGTCGCATCATCGTAACCTCCCTTGCTATCTGCCGTCCTATCACATCATCTTCTGGGACAACACCATATGATGCGTCTTCAATAAGGCGCAGTTGTGCAATCAAGTCGGCAACCTTATTGCGGTCCAACTTGGCTGAAGGAAGCCGCGGGAAGTGGTCAATGGTGAACCAAAAACTGGGGACCATGTATTCTGGCACCTTCGTGCGGAGAAAACTTTCAATCTTGTGAGCATCAGCATTGCACTGAACTAGAGCATTGCTCTCCGAGCCATCTCCTAGGGAAACATATTGTTTGGTATGGAGCTCGAGAACTGCAACTAATTGATTGTGATAGTCGCCCACACTGGGGAACTGAACCATACACTGTCGGACAAATGGGTGATTGGAGATGTGATGTTCGATTTCGCCCAACTCGATCCTGCGCCCCAGTATTTTAACTTGCGAGCCAATGCGTGACACAAAGTCCAAGCTCCCGTCAGGATTGTACCGTCCTAAGTCTCCCGTCCGATATAGACGGGGCAAATGATCTGGGTCCTCCAGGACATGATGAAGCCAGACTGGTGGCTGGATAAAGGCCCTTGCCGTGGCTTCTGGGTTTCCCAAATATCCTCTAGCGACAGTTGGGCCTTCAATGAGGATCTCCCCCACTTCTCCAATTGGTAGAAGCTTGTCTGGGTCGTCGGGGTTGACAATCCAGCAGACGCCACCAGCTGGCATGCCAATGTGGGAAGCGCTTCGATTCTCATCTGCAGGGCTGCTGATGGTGGTGACGACGCTGCACTCACTCACCCCATACCCAGTCAATAGCCTCACCGAACCTGCCCATGAGCTGATGTTGGACTGCAAAGTTCTCTCTCCAGCCAGGACGACAGTCTCCAACGTTGATATCTCATCGTGGTCAATAGATGTGATAAAAGATGGAGTCAAGACTGCCCAGTTCACCGATTGTGAATTGATAAACTGGACCAGTCCGTTGACACGTTCATGCTCTGAAGGACTGCAGATTGTTCCTCCCATGCACAGGGTAGTCAGAATCTCGACAATACATGCGTCATGCGTGTACGATGCAAATTGTAGTACTCGAGAATGTCGGTCAATAAATTGTGCTGGAGCATGACGCGCCATTCCGGAACAAAATGATTGATGCTCGACCACAACCGCCTTTGGCTTTCCAGTACTACCTGACGTGAAGATAAGATAAGCCGCATCGTTAGGGTGAGATGGCCGTGTTGGTGGATAATTGTCGGTCGTCTGAGGCAGCTTAAAATCATATGTGGAAATTTCAATGACCTGATAGTCTGAAAACAAATGACGGTGTTTCGATTCGGTAACCACAATTTTAGCGTTCACTTGCTGCATTATAACATTGATTCGACTTGTCGGTGCCTTGGGATCTAATGCAACAAATGCTCCGCCAGCCTTCAAAACTGCAAGCATGGCGACTATCATCGATGGTGACTTATCGAAGCATAGCGGAACAATTTTCTCGGGGCAAATGCCATGTCGCTTGAGATCAGAAGCAATTCGAGTGGCCATGCCATTCAGATCACTGTATGTAAGAGAGGCTACTGTTGACGCCACCGCCACCTTGGTAGGTTGCGCGGCTGCCTGAGTCTCAATCTCGTGGTGGATGCACGTCTGCTTTGTGAGTGGTAGAGGTCGGTTCCACTCGAGGAAATGCTTCCAATGGCTTTCTGGCACTTGGAGTTCAGACATAATGAAAGTAATTGATGGCACTGATGTTGCTGCGTAGGCGTATATTCCTTTTCTACAGAATTAACTAAGTCTTCAGATTTAAATACTTAAGGCTCAGGAGCATGACAACACACCACATCTTGTGCTTAAATCTACCAATTCAAATTCGCGACACTGAGAGAATCACACCAGGCCCACAGCTGTCTCTGGATTCTTCATCTACGGTCGGATCAGTGGGTATTCGTAAGCTGAGTGGGATCTACTGATCACACCACTCCCTTACACCTGCATGGTCATGTCCGGCCGGGGTATTCGGAATGGACGGGCGGAGAGTTACTACATTTACATAATGCGGACCCTTGTGGACGCGAATAGTTAAGCGCCTTCTCATTAAGGTTTAACTTAAAGTTGGCAGTTATTCTGTGTCAGAACGACTCAACCAGTTTTTGACGTAACTTTACTAGCAATACCCTTGCCAACACAGGTGATGATCGGCGTTAGGTTAAGGCGCGGGCCGACCCTGCTGAACTAAAGTACAGTAGACGTGTGATGAATGCCGGTATCAAAAAGAGGTGGAAATAGAAGACTTGGCGGGAGTATTAAAGGGGAAACGCTGTTCACATACTGCTGAAAATAAAATCGCTTTTCTCAGTGGTCTTAAAAAATTCGGAAATTACTTCCGGAGACTTTGTGTTTCCCTTACCCCTGTTACTATTTCGCCAAGGGCTTATCCTTACACTTTGCGAATCCTTCCGGTGCCGCTGCATGTCGGTCTGGCATGCTGCAACAACCAAAATCATGATGGGATTTTCATATGTCTTACGAAGACTCGCTGCAGAACTGTACGTATTTCAACGAGACAATTAAATTCTCTCTGCACCTTTCTCTTCCACCCGACCACCGCTGTGAGTAGGAAATACTCGTGTTCATTCATTATGGAGTGTCACTACAGTGAGGCTCAGGTACGTCTGCCGACGGTGCGAAACTTCAATTGCGATACATTTACAGCCTTTGCTGACTCGCCTTAACCTCAGCTCGCTAGTCTGTTACTTCCATATTTGGAAAGGTTTGATGAAAACGCCATCAATGGTTTGGCCAGCAAGCTCAAATCACATGGAATCTCTGTCTATGCTGCAGCAGGGCTCGATCCCAATGTCGGCTCCAGTGTCACATTCAAGAAAGAAGTTCCACCAAGTGATACTGGTATTTTGGAAGATGTAGATTATGGCAATCTGTATCCTGAACAGGACAGGTTCTACGTATCAATGCTTGATATGATGGACTTCCATACACCAGATATCATGGACATCGGGCTATTCACAGATGTTCAGCATGAATGCGATCCTGGTGATGAACTAGAGTCGTCAAGCGACACCAGATCCTCTCTCTCGCCCTCCAGTTACAATACCACGGCAGGGCATGAGACTGGTTTATCATCAGTTACGCCGCCTCAAAGGTATGAGCCAAGTTCTATCTCTCCAGCTTTCTCCACTCACGAATCATAGTTACTGGACCAGTGATAACTTGGCATCTACCCGAGCCCTCCCAACTACTGGTGACAAACAACTCAGCCCCCAACGACGGACCGAAATCGCAGACATATCGTCACTGCCCACGTGCCAACAAATCAGCCTTGAACCTCAATGTCACTCCGTGATGGAGGCACCATGTCATGGAAAAAAAGTGACAAAAAAGAACAAACGGTCTAGGACGGAAGCTCAAGAAGCATTCAATAGTCCATGCGCAAGTTCAACAGCTGATTCCCAGACTAACCCAGCCCCACTACGCCTGCGATCAGTATTTGGGCCTGGCACCAAGTACAATCTGTCAGACAAATCGCTTCATGAGATCTCTGACATATCAGAGAACTGCATCAGACCAGATTTGGTGGAGTTCCTGGAGGAGAGGTTGACCCGGTGGAAAAAGACAGGGTTCTGGCATCAAGACCAGATACCGGAGCCCACCACCAGTGGTGCAGGGCGCGAAAAGCTCATCGATGCCTATTCTTGCATATGCAGGCTTGAGACGAGGATGAAAGACGATCAGATTCTCAACCGTGTGGCCGTGGTGATGTTACATACGGCCTACGAGCAGGCCTGCCAGGAGTGGCGGCATGCTGGTACGCATCAACGCAAAGGAAGAGGACGCGGCGATGCGACGACCGTGATTGACGAGATCCTCAGCGAACTACATGAAGATTGGGACGTTGGGGACAGAAAGCGATATCATCGCAGTCGATTCCACGATAAAAAGCGATTCGGAAAGCGGTGGCTCGTACTCATTAAGTCGTTGGGAGTCGGGATTCTTCTCTGTAGCTCACAGCGGCTAGCATCGGCAGTGTATGTACTTCCCTTTTAAATAACCCTCTCCATTCTGGATACTAACCTGAGTGAATCTGCAGCCACACGACGCTTTTTACCGGCGACATGTTGCAGGTGTTGGTTTACTGCATCCGACAGTCTCAGGCTAAACAGCTGTTGATACTTGAGCTCTTGAACCCAATTGCCACCTTGCTCGTCCAAGGTGGACGCTACGAGGGCATTGACCCAGATCAAATTATCAGAGAAATTAGTGCACTTGATTCGTTAGAGTAGAGTAGAATAGAGTTGAGACAGTCACGCTACCCACATAGACAAACTGCCAAAAGCCCTCTTCAAACAAAATCCAATGCATTTGCAAGCATCTAATGGTAAATAAGCAACCATAGGATAGAATCTCTACGGACCCTGTTTAGTTGGTTGAGATCAACGAAATGCCAGATTGAATCAACACCCATGCAACCTCATATCAGCCAAAAGATTACCCTCACCTGAAGTACGTATTCCCTTGCACGTATTCCACAACAAAAGGGAGTTCTTTCCTTGATCAATTGAAAGTTGTTCAGTAAGCAATCTGTTGGAGATCATGCAACCTTTTTAATTGATTGATGGGATAAGGCTCGCCTCTCACGTCTTTCCTGTCATCAACAATTGTACATCACCCAACCGAGTTAGATAAGTACAAGTCGGGGTTATAACTCAAAGTATAGTACATTATAGAAATAAATTCAAATCTTCCAAACTATTATTTGATTGCAATCAATCACTACTACGACGGAAAAACTACTTCGCATACTTACACATTGTTGCCGGATATCATGGACAGTCACTGCATCCATACGCTTGTGGACCAGAGAGCCTCGTCTCAGGCACTGGAACCAGCCGTTGAGACTTACGATGTATCACTGTCATACGGCGAACTGTCCGCCATGTCCTCAAAACTATCTCAATACCTTGTTTCCTTGGGGATTTATCCAGAAGCAAAAGTGGTCCTGATGATGGAACCTTGTGCCTCGTATGTGGTTTCCACAATTTCTGTGCTCAAGGCCGGAGCCACATTTGTGCCTCTGGACGCCACACAGCCCACAAAACGCCTCGCTCAACTGATCAAAGATATCAAACCATACATCATCATTACATCCATCGAGGTTCAAGACAAAGCAAGAAGCCTTTACGACAACGTTCTTGTGGTTGATCAAACCCCGAGTCCCTGGCAAGACGCTCCGTTAAAGACTGGGGCTGGTTGCCATGTCAATGGAAGCGACGCGGCATACATCATCTTCACCTCGGGCAGTACAGGCTTGCCCAAAGGAGTCGTTATAGAGCATGGGGCATTCTCAGCTAGTGCTCTGGCTCGTGGTAATCTCACCGGCTTATCTTTGGGGTCCCGCGTGCTTCAGTATGCAGCACACACATTCGATGTCTCGGTTGATGAGATTCTGACGACGCTGATCCATGGAGGATGTGTTTGTATTCCATCCAAAGCGGATCGGCTTCTTCTTGAGCCCGCAATCAACCGACTCCAAGTGAACCATGCACTCCTTACACCAACATCTGCTAAGGTTCTAGACCCCGATGCCGTTCCAAGTCTCAGGACTTTACAGCTGGGAGGGGAGCTGTTACCTGATGATCTGATCAGAAAGTGGTGCAGTAGGGTGCGGCTTTTTAATGTATACGGGCCTACCGAGGCAAGTGTCGCTTGCATAATGTCGGAGAAGAGCCAGAAAAACATTTCCGGCAATGTCATTGGCTTCCCAGTAGGCAGTGTCTGTCGAATTGTTGACCCTGAAGATCATAACCAACCCGTTGCACCTGGTGTAGTGGGCGAGTTAGTTATTGGTGGACGGATATTGGCTCGTGGTTATTTGAACGATAACATACGCACGGCCTCGTCCTTTATCGAGTCGCCGCCTTGGACGTCTGACGACAACGCGACGAAGTTTTACAAGACCGGAGATCTGGCAAAAATAGATCATTACGGAAGTGTCACGATCCTCGGCCGCAAGGACAACCAGATCAAGATTCGCGGACAAAGGATCAACGTCGAGGAGATTGAGACTACACTACTTGCGACCCATTTGATTCGCAACTGTGTGGTTGAACTTCCAAAGAAAGGGCCGTTGGCGAATAAGCTTGTCGCCATTATCAGCACAACTTCGGACACGCCTCACTCCAAGCATCCTCCACCTGCGTCATTTCCTGAACAGCTGCAAGCTTCTGTCTCCACGTTAGATGGGCTTCTCAGAACCAGACTTCACGATGCATTGCAAGATCATCTGACCAGTGCTATGATTCCGAAAAGGTGGATTCGAATAACTTCTCTCCCTGAAACTACTTCGGGAAAGGTGAATCGGAAGGAAATACGAAGGTGGCTTGAGAGAATGGACGCTTCCGTTCTCCAATCAGTATCTCTTTCCAACGTCGAGAGCACAGGCTCGAGGCAATCGACACGCCATAAGATTCAGCCCGAATACGAGAAGATACTCTGCAGGATCCTCGGTGTTAATTCTACCCTTCTCAAACCTCATCTGTCTTTCATTCAGAACGGTGGAGACTCTATCGCCGCGATCGAGCTTTGTCGACTGGGCAGGGAAATTGGAATATCAATTTGGATTAGCAGTGTCCTCTCCGACAACAGCTTAGAAAAGCTGTTTCACACATCCAAATCCCGCTTCCCCAAGACAATCGGTCATGAGTCTCAGCCCGGAACTCCTTTTCCCTTATCTCCGGTCCAACGATTCTTCTTCGACGTGGTGGGAAATGAACACAGTTCCTTCACTCAGCATGTCACTCTGCAGCTGAAAAACAGGCTTTCTATTGCCCAGCTAGAACCGGTGATTGACCGTCTTGTTTCAGCGCACCCTATGCTGAGAGCCCGGTTTCACTCTGAGAACGGCACATGGCTCCAATCTATTCCTGAACGCATCAGCGGCTCCTATTCTATCTTTCATCACAACGGCGTAGGACCACCAAATCATGAACTCATGCAACCACCGGTTCTATCCCTCGCATCGGACCCTGTGTTGAATGTTCGCCTGTGGGATTTTGACAGTGGGCCGCAACAGCTACAGCTGATCGCCCATCATCTTGTAGTCGACCTGGTGTCTTGGAGAATCATTCTCGACGACTTGAGCAAGGCCTTACAACATGAACGTCTTCCTTCGGCAGGCATGTCCTTTCAATCGTGGTGCGCTCTACAGGAAGAGTACGCCAAAACCTTGGACCCGAGATTGGTGCTATCTATACCTACTGTCCCAGACAACTCCGATTACTGGTACCCCTCTGTAGCCCAGCAGGAGAACAAACATTGTATGACGGAGACCTCAACCTTTTCTTTCGATATGTCAACTTTTAACTCCCTGTTGGTCGGCCCGTTAAGCAAAACACAACCTATCGAACTCATGATAGGATCTTTCTATACCGCATTCGCCAAGGTCTTCTCGGATCGGGAAACACCAACAGTCTTTGTTGAATCGCATGGAAGAGAGCCCTGGCAGACCGGGATCGACATTCTACAGACAGTGGGCTGGTTCACCACCGCGTATCCAATCCACGTCCCAGCCCGGAAGGCGTCTGATCTCAACGAGTCAACCTTACATACCATGAGGGCGAGGCGCTCGATACCAGCAAACGGACACCAATATTGGTGTCACAGGTTCCTTGAGCAATGTGAGCCGGATGAACACAAAAGGTCGGCGCCTTTGGAATTCGTTATCAATTTTGCCGGCCAATTCAAACAGCTTAGCCAAGCGGACTTGCCTTTCCGGGTCATGTCTACTGTGGGTGAGGAGACCGCTGAACCGCAAGCTCGACGCCTCTCGTTATTCGACATATTCATTTCAGTGGAAGGAGACCAACTGCATTTCAACATCAACTTTCCATCTTGGGTCTCTCAACGGGACAAAATCCATCACCTGTCCATGGTCTGGAAGGATGTACTCGAATCGGCGGGTGTCTTTAGTGAGCGGCCGGTCTTGGATCCAGAACCTATCGATATGCTCAGGGAGCTGTGGCATGACTGTTCTCTAAAGGATATAGACGAGGTGTACTGGGCCTCAGACGCACAAAACCACATGCTGAACAGCTCAAGTCGCCATCCTTCTTTTTACACGGTTGTTGGAAGGTGGCGGTTGAAGCACAATACTGGAGCTCCATTGACGGATGCCTTTCGGGTGCAGGATGCGTGGAAACGCGTGATCACCAATCACCGTGCTCTGCGCACTATATTCATCCCCGGAGACCGCAAATGTGGATTTCTGGCTGTGGTTATGGAACAGTCCTTTCCCATGATACTCACTGGAGGTGCATCTGATATCTCTGATACTAACGGGACGACGAGGTTCTTTGGCCTGCAGTCCAATGAAAGAGCAATCCATTTGCCACACCGCATTGTCCTCCACGAGTCGAACGATGGCAGCATACCTTTCTCGCTGGAAATCAGTCACACAGTTATAGATGCCACCTCACGGTCCATCCTAATGAATGAACTTCTCGATGCGTTGGTTGACATGAACCTTGTCCCCGATGATAGCAAGTATCACGAATACATCGAGAATCGGGATGCTCTCTACGCGCTTTCACCCCCCTGCCAACCACCACCATGCATATTCCCCCCTGACCTCCAGTGTTCCGATTCCGCTGGGCCACAACTCTCCACCCACGTTGTGGAGTTATCACAAACGTCCACTGCAAACATGAATCAAATTTGCAGCCAACATGGAATTACAATGTCCAGCTTATTCTTCTTGTCCTGGACCTTGGTTCTTAGCAACTATACTTCTAGCGATGACATTTCTTTCGCCTACGTGGCTTCCGGTCGGTCCATGGATGTTCCTGGTATTGAGCGGTTTGTCGGTCTTTATGTAGATTTACTTATCCTCAACATCGATACTAGTGAATCAGACTGTCTGTTGGACTTGGCATTGAGAGTTCAACAGATGTCAGCTGGCTCATCCCTCCACCAACACAACCAAATTCCAGCGTGCCGGAATCCTAAGAACGGGCGTTTTGATGGCCAGGTTAACACGATGGTTAACATTCGAAACGTTGGCACCGATAGTCTGAGGCTAGAACGTCATGACTTCGAGTTATCGTTGGACAGTTTTGAAGATCCCTGGGATGTAAGATTTTTTTAATACTTCTTGTCCTTTCCTCCCAATTTGATCTATCCTATTTTAATTTTGCGTATACTGACTTAACATGACAGTACGATCTCACCGTTTCTTTCGATATAATTCCCAAAGCTCCGCTCCGCTGTTCAATCTCCTATCGGGAGTCGAGTATCTCGTCCAAGCTGGCCAACGATGTAGGCGATACCCTCTCGAGATCCATTTACCTGTTGTTGAACGATCCCCGGATCACAAAAGCAGATTGGAAGGCGCGTATAACCGAATCCCACTCCTGAGTTACAGAATAGAGGCTACAGAATATATTTTAGGAGTTGGAACTGTAAGCTACGCCCATTGATGAACATTTCGTGTAATGACGCTGGGTTTGAGATCATTTCGGGGTATTTCACATTTCCCAGATTAGTTATCATTAAAACACCTTTATATATAAGTAGCCTCTCACTCAGTAGTCACTTATCCGTCGCACAAATATCCTCCATCTATCCAATATGGATGACCTTATGAATAATATTGAACATTATCATGTTTCCCTCTCTACCGGCTTCCTGCCTCCATCTGCACCACTTACCCACCTACCTCAGAAATACTACGAACCGTGGGAAACGCTTGCATCTTCCCTCCCTACTCGAATTCGTGATGGGTCACTGAGACACCAGGTCTCGTTACTTCCTCTCCTGGAGACTGACTTTCTTGTTACCGATGCGGAGTGGCAGAGGGCTTATGTTGTTCTAGGCTTCTTGTCGAATGCCTTTATCTTCTGCCAGTATCCTCCCTCTGAGGTAATACCTGAAGTTTCTACGACCTCATTTAACGCTGTGGAAACTGACAATTTTCTATAGAGACTACCTTTGAGCCTAGCTGAACCCATGATGAATGTTTCCTGCTACCTAGGCTTGCCGTGCGTTCCAACTTATTCTGGTCAAACCTTGTGGAATCACTGTTACATTTCTGAGAGCCAACTGCCTGTCTTGGAGCAGGTTAATACCCTGGTTTCTTTCACGGGGTCTCGAGAAGAGTCGGCATTCTTTGGCATATCTGTAGCAATTGAGAAATGTGGTTCACCGCTGATTCGAACCTTGCTACACGCCATGGCAGCCGCGGAAGCTGGAAGCGAGAAAGAACTCACAGCATGCCTGTCCAAAGCTATGATCACAATTGACTCGATCACATCGATACTGCCGCAGTTATACGGCAGGTGCAGTCCATCATTCTTCTACAACACACTAAGGCCTTTCCTTGAAGGGACGCAAGATCTGAAGTCTGCAGGTCTACCTCATGGTGTTTTCTTCGAAACCAAAAATGGGGGTAGTTACCAGAAGTTCCGGGGACCTAGTAACGCACAAAGTTCGCTTTTCTGCTTCATCGATATCGCGCTCGGTATTGAGCATAACGATAATTCCTTTCTTACGGTGGGTCAACGAAAAGGGCCTACACCCGCCATTATTTGCATCCTTACTAAGCTTTTGTAGGAAATGCGTCAATACATGCCCGGCCCTCATCGGGATTTCCTCGCAAGGGTTGAGGCGATCGACAGTGTCCGCCACTTCGTCTCCGCTAATCCGGATGCGAGTCAACTCCAAGAAGCTTATGAGGGCTGTGTCCTGGCCTTGGCTCGATTTAGACAGACACATATCCGACTTGTGGCAAGATACATTGTGATACCCTCCAATGGTACTAAAACTACTGATCAGTCCTCAGTGGGTAACGGCCTGTCCTCTGAACCTGTCAGTATAGCGGGTGCCCAAGGCACGGGGGGTACAAAGCCGGTGGAATTTCTCAAAGTTATCAGAAATGATGTTCTCGAATCTCTTCGAGCTTCATAGTACGTGCCTGGTCTGTAAATATTATTGGGCCCATGATGTCGTCAGATTTTCCCGTGTTAATCCCATTGCATTCAGCTCATTGATGAGTCGTCCACGATTGCCTATCCCCGTTGTATATATAGCCACAACCAGGTGATACGGCAATTACTTCGAGCTCTTCTCAGACTTTGACAATGGTATCCTCACTCAATAATCTAGGTGTTCTTCTCCCCATTGAGGGGGTAATAATTCTAGTCTTCGTCTTATCATGTTTCTCTTTGGCTATCAAACGGCTCTATTTCAGCCCTCTTGCCAAATTTCCTGGCCCCAAGTTGGCCGCATTGACAATGTGGTATGAGTTTTACTATGATGTCGTCAAGCGAGGGAGCTACTTCCGGCAGATTGCTAAGATGCATGATCAATACGGTAAGTCAGCCTTGATACAAAAACAAGACCTGTTTTCCTAAATGAACATTTATGCTGAAAACCGACCATAGGTCCTGTGGTCCGTATAAACCCTTTCGAACTTCATGTCAACGACCCGACCTTTTATCCAATCCTCTACAGCAGTTCAACCAAGAAACGAGACAAATGGTCCTGGGCAGCAGGAATGTTTGGTAACAACACATCAGTTTTCTCAACCGTTCCACACGACCATCATCGAATCAGGCGTGCTGCTCTGAATCCATTGTTCTCGCGCACCGCCATCAAGCAGCTGGAACCAACGATAAAATACCAGATGCATGAGCTGAGCCGGAGGCTAGACTCTTTCTGTGAATCAGGAATGGTCTTGGACCTGGGACTTGCATTCACAGTGTTTGCAGCAGATGTCATATCCGCATACTGTTTTGGCGAGCCGTTCGGCCTTCTCCAGGATCCAGAATTTGCACCGGAGTGGGTTGAAACTGTGGCAGCGCCTTCAGAACTTGGACATCTGATAAAACAATTTCCATGGGCTCTTGGACTATTCAGGTCGTTGCCACGATCTTTAATTGGGGTTATTAGCCCTGGAATTGTCCGCTTATACACTATACAAGAGGTAAGTCAACTACAGACGATTAAATAAAGCTTCTGCTAATCCAGATTCTTGGCAGTGGATGAGCTTGAATGTTCAAAGTCTTATCAGTAAACGCCATGATGACCATTCGAGCTCAGTCAAGTCTTGTGTATTTGAAGCACTCCTTCGCAGTAAACTACCGGCCCCAGAAAAAACCGTTGACCGTCTGAAAGGCGAAGGACAGACCCTCATCGGTGCAGGCACGCTGACCACCGCCAATGTCCTAAAGCATGTAGTCTTTCACACACTCGACAACCCCGATCGCCTCCATGCCCTTGTCGCTGAGTTAGAAGCTGAATTCCCAGACCCCAACGAAGATGTCTCGTTAGACCGGTTGGAGAGACTGCCTCTCTTGACGGCCTACATCAAAGAGGCACTGAGGCTCGGCTATGGCGTTACGCATCGACTGCAACTACTAGCAGATGAACCACTACATTGCAACGATATGATGATTCCTCCTCGGACCCCCGTTGGTATGACATCCATTTTTATGCATGACGACCCGAGGGTCTTTCCCAATCCGCGGGAATTTGATCCAGACCGATGGCTGGGCGAGGTAGAAGATCGGAGGCATCTAGAAAGATGTTTCGTGCCTTTCAGCAAAGGAACAAGAATGTGTTTGGGAATGCACTTGGCTTGGGCGGAGATCTACATTGTCATCGCGACGGTATTCCGATCTTACTCGTTTCAACTACACGACACTGATCGTAGCCACATCGAGATGGCTCATGACTTTTTTGATCCAGCGCCTAAGCTTGACTCAAAAGGGTTACGTGTCACGGTACAGAGGAAATAAGGTGGTTGCCAGTTAGTGCAGGGTATACTTAACTTGTACCAGAGTATGTTTCTATTGCGACTAGCGAAGCTAGATTAGTCCTAACTCGAATGACACTATTATTCTCTGCGGATTCACATTTGCTGTCATAACTACACCAGATCTAGTAGTACTTACTTTTATGCTACAATTTAAATTTCTCAGTACATGCATTTATATGTATTTCGTGCGCTTTGGTCAACGACGTGACGTTGTTACAATGATGACAACACTTTTACATTTAATTACTAGGGCTACGCATGGTTTCTAGGCTTAGTGTATGCTACTGAGCAGATAGGCTTATCAGCAAGTTTAGATGATAAAACTCCTAATCCAGAATACCGTTTAGGTAAGCAAGCAATACTTTCATTTATATTTATCCCTCTTAGTTGAGACAAATCTTCAACTATCCTCGTTGGCTTTACAGGACATCTAACACTACCGCAAAAGCATAATGGAACTCTCCCTGAGCTTCCCCGTATCCTGGCTTTGTGCCTTTTTCACTGCAATTGCACTATATGTTCGTCGCTATTGTTGTCCCTTTACCGCCTTGTCTTCTTACTAACCTAACATTGGTCAGTGTATTGCAGTCGCTTCTTACCGGTTGTTGTTCCACCCTCTGGCCAAGTTTCCGGGTCCGTTCTTGTGGAAAATCTCCATCTGGCCTACGGTATGGCAATGTGCCCATGGAAAGCGCCATCTTGATCTCCTTGCCGCCCATAAACGCCACGGTCCTGTTGTCCGCATCGGGCCCAACATGCTATCTTACAACACTGGCTCAGCAGCACGGACCATCTATGCCTCTCGACATGCCAACGTCAGGAAATCCGATTTCCACTTAACAGTCGATGCTTCGGTCTCGGCACCTAGCCTGTTTAGCATTGTGGACAGGGAAAAGCATGCGTTTCGAAGGCGAGTCGTCTCCCAGGCCTTCACTGAAAAGGCTATGATGGATGCGAGCGAGTTTTACTTGAAATATATGAAGGTTTTCCTTGATGTACTACACGACAAGGTTGGTACAGGTTGGACCAAAGTCGACATACAAGAACATGCAACTTGGTGGACTTCTGATACCATGGGGGACCTGTCTTTGGGACGCAGCTTTAACTGTCTTACTGAACCGACTTTTCGACATGCAATCCCCATGATGAGGAACGGGCTGCGATACATCTACTGGGTATGCATAGTTATAACAGTGCCTTGCGCAAAACCCACCGGCCTATGCTATCATCGAATCGCTAATGCAATTTACAGGCTGGACATCTTCCTTTTAGAGATCTTGTCGACTACATCTTGGCACACCCTATATTGTCTCGATACGGTGGCCAGTCCGCAGTTGATAATAGGAACTATTTTGACTTTTGCGAGACAGCCATCCAGGAGCGTATAAAGGAAGAACAAGACGCTTTGGCCGCTGGGGCGGTTGAAGAGAGTCGGCGCAAGGATTATATCCACTACCTACTCGCAGCTGTGGATCCCGAGACTGGGGAAAAGCTTACCAAGAACGAGTTAGAGTCTGATGCCAGCCTCCTACTGGCAGCAGGCGGGGATGCAATGTCTAATGCAATTGCTGGTATCATGTTCTATCTCGCTCGTCATGACTTTGCTCGGGACCGAGCAACAGCAGAAATCCGTCACCAGTTTGCTTCAGCTGAGGATATTCGGCAGGGACCTGGACTAGCAGCTTGCACGTATCTGGAAGCTTGTATCCTAGAGTCTATGCGAATGGCGCCACCAGTTGCCACAAGTCCTCTCGAACGAGTTACGGTAGGAAACGGCATCGAGGTTGATGGACACTGGTTTCCTGCGGGGATAACCTTGGGGGTCTGCTTCTATGCATTGAACTTTAACGAAACCATCCACAAAGATCCGTACCGCTTTCGGCCGGAGCGATGGCTGAGTAGCGAGGAAGGGGTTACTGCTGAGGACGTCCAGCAGTCTAAGAGCAACTTCTTTCCGTTTTCTGCCGGGCATCGACATTGCCCCGCGCGGAACCTAGCCAGTCGCAACCTCAAGGTGTTTATCGCAAATATGCTCTGGCACTTCGACTTTCGTCCAGCGACAAGCCTTGGGGCTAATGAGTCCAGCGGTGAAGAGGGTCAGACGGGATTGTTCTGCATCGAAGATGCACTTATTAGTATTGCAGACGGACCAGTTCTTGAGTTCAAGGCACGGTTAGGCTATAATGCTTCGTCTCCTTAGGATAGTGTCTCATGCCATACAAACGGCTGCATTCAATTCAAGACTATGTAACTTTTGACCATCACATGTTCGCAAAGGCATGGTTAACAGAACAGCACATTGTTCAATTCAAGACTAACAGCTAGTTTTAACTAAATAGGGCTTCCTTTATCGTACATCTATCCTTTTAGATCATCATGGTACACACCTGGGTTGATGTAGGAGGTGATAGCCAGTAATCCATCACGTTGAAAAGCCACTGCAAGGTACGTCTGTAGGCGATGTCCACTTCCCTCTGGATTTCCAGCACTGATACTGCCCAATGCACGCATGAAGCCATCTTGGAACTGATCTCGCTGCCTAAGTCTCAGATATTGACCAAGTCCCGAAGCCACAGCTTCATCTGACCTTCCAAAACGAATGACAGGTATGTAGAGTTTCACATCGGGAAGCTTTGAACTGGGGGCTATATCGAAGTAATATGTCATTCGTCCATAAAGGTCGAAGTCGTGCGCAAGACCCTTATCGAAGGCACTTTGAACGTTGAGTTCATCGTCCCGAGAGATGGGAGTTTCTTTGCCCAGGACAAAACTGAGGAGTAGCTCCAGCTCCTTGATTCCACGATCCACATCTGTTATTTTCCCTCCAAGTGTCATTACTGACACTATCGATGCGAAGGAAGTTGCTGTGGTTGAAACGTATAGTTTCAGACGAGATTTAGTCGGATCAACACAATCAACTGCCAGCATGTCAGGGACCAGATCTATCCCCATTGCATTGTTCTTGACAAAGTCCAGAGAAGCATCCAGAGCAGCCGTATTGTTTAACACTCCACGAGTAGCGCTTGAAAAGGTCTCAAAGGTTGGAGGTCCTCCTGATCCTGCTTCCGCCGCCGGAAGGAAGTAGGCTTTGACAACGACACCCTTCTGCACGTGCTCAAAAGCGACGAACATACTTGCCTTCGGCGCGTCTGGATTGTTTGAGGCCACCTGACGCTGGTCTATACCAAACGCTTTGACGAAGTGGTGGAACCAAGTGAGATCCAAACCAGGAACGCAAGAGGCTAAGTCTTGAGTCAGAAGCTTCTCTGTTTCCAGATAATTGTACGGATCAGTCGAACTGCCAGTATAGGATCCGATGGCTTCGATGCAGTAACGAATCTCCGGGGAGCTGGTGGAACTATTCCACTTCCAGCTGTACTCAAAGGGAGTTCCATCATTGGTAAGTAGGCTGGTATAGCGAGAGGGCGTGTTGAACCTTTCACTCTTTTTCAACGGGTCAACCCTGGGAAGCACCTTCGCATAAAGAAACAGAAGTATTTCGAATTGCTTCTCGATGGGATAACGTGCCTCTTGTGCAAGTAGGCAAAGTTGGGAGCCGATCAGCTTCCACCAAGGTGCTGATCGCGCCCCTGGGTTGAGCCACTGAGATGCTATGGACCACGCAGATGGACCATATGGGCATTCTTTGGAGGTAGTGTCGTTCATGATGATAATGACAGTTATGATGTGTTATGTGATGCTTTCGTGTCATGTAGGTGGACTCTACCTGATTGTCATGGCGGCAGTGAATATATTTATGCCCACGTAAAGAGCAGCTTAACTCAGTAAATTGGGGATAGCCTGCCATGGAAATATGCATGATGAGTTATCAATCAGCTTGCTTATATATTCTCCAATTATCAATTCAATGCAAATGAGGTTTCATGTGCCAAGCAACTACAATACTTTCACAATGGAACAGCACTTCGAACATTTGAGCTGCATCCCGTATCTTGAGAACACAGAGGCGTCGAGATATCAGACCCTTGATATCTGGATACCAACCAGGCATCAACATGGATACTCAGCCCACCGGTATTGGATCATGTAAGAACCTTGTTCAAATTCAATCATTCTAGGGCTGTAGCGTTGATATACCTTACAGTTTCATCCACGGTGGCGCCTGGCGCGACCCTGACATCAATGCGACCAACTTTGCTGAAAAGGCAGTCGTGGATCTAATCACATCCGGTGTCTCCCAGGCTATCGAAGGTATAGCTTCTATCAACTACCGACTTTCGCCTCGGACATCCAGTCAACCAGTGCCATCCGGAGACCATGTCGGTGGCGAACAGCAGGCTATGCATCCAGATCACTTGAACGATGTCATTTCGGGTATACAATACTTGCAACGCAAATTCCATTTTGGAAACCGATATATATTGACTGGGCATTCTTGTGGCGCAACTCTTGCGTACCAGACATTGATTCGGCAGACCATGGATAAGACAGAAACCCACGCTGCGCCTCAAGCCATCATTGGTGTCGCGGGTCTGTACGATCTTCCGTTGCTACGAGAGATGGATCCTATGCCACCAATGTGCCATCAATTTTTACTTGCAGCATTCGGCAGCGATGAGACATTATGGCGGGATACAAGTCCCGCTACATACAGTGACTTCGAAAGGCTTTGGCCGACAGGGAAGCTGGCTGTTTTGGTCTACTGCGAAGACGATGAGTATGTATCGCCGGCTCAGTTTGATACGATGTATCAGGCGCTTGAGCGTTGGGGAGAGAAGGAAGGGAGATTGGTTAAGACACTAAAGCTCCCAGATGGGCATGATGAAGTTTGGAGGACCGGTTCTGGACTTGCGAGCTGTGTTGAGAAGTCTATAAATTATCTACAGGAGCTGTGTGTTTCTGAATCATGAGATAGAAGAGACTCTGTCCATTCCCACAGCCTAAGAGCTATAGTAATGTCATTCGCATGTTGCGCTGGCTCGGAAGCGTGGCAATCCTCCAAGTACTCTCCAAGATGGCCTAGAAAAAGTTAGATGGTCATTAAATACCAGACACATCTTGTATTCCTTTTCAATGTCACTCACCTGTAGCCAATGGGCCCAGTGCTGCAAACAATATTGTGGAGGCACCTCGACTGGGACTTTTGGTTGGGAGAGATTTCAGAATCACGGCAACCTCATCTGAAGGCATATGCCGCCATAGATTGGTGGCTATCACTGCAGGTAATGTTAGCAATGGCATAAAACGTAGAGGATCGTCGGGTTCTATTTACCACCCGGATTGACGGAGATTGCTGTGATTCCGTCTCTGAGAACGCCAGATGATATGGCCTTGGCATGTAAAACGACGGCAGTCTTGGACTGTGCATATGCCACGAGAGGCGAGTAGCCAGTTTCCCAAGGAACGTCAAAGGCCTTGCATGCTTCACGGGAGGGCTCTTCGTCAGGAAGTAGATCCGATGATCCGATGAAGTGCGGGTCGCCAAAACGGAAGGGTGAAACAGTGTGAGCGCTGCTCGATACATTGATTACACGCCCTTGGACGGGTGAAGAATCTGTCGAACTTATCTGCTCGGCAAGTAACTTGGTGAGTAAGAAGTGCCCGACGTAGTTGATAGCCAGGTGAGCCTCGATACTCTGCTTAGTTAACGTGCGATCTGGAATGCACATGACACCGGCGTTGTTCACAAGTACATGAACGCGAGAGGCAACCTTCTTAATTTCCTGCGCAGCATTCTCCACTGACTTGGGCAGAGCAAGGTCCATCTGTATGACTGAGATTTGGAGATCTGGACATTGAGCGATGAGAGCTTTGGCAACTTGTTGGGGACGCTGAATGTCACGACCCGTGATGATGAGATGGTCGGGGCCATACGGGGCGAGAGCTTCACATACGGCTGCACCGAGGCCACCAGAGCTAACACCCGTGATAACGACTACATACGCAATCAATAAGTATGTGCCTGTTCTGAAGAGGTCTGAAGAAGTGCTTACAGGTCTTGCCAGAGATTTCACCTTGGAATGCCGCGGCAACCTCGTGAGCTTGGGTACTGCTATCAAACATTTTTATAGACGTGGTTTTGATGAAAAGCCGAAAGAATTGCCCTCCTTGTTAAAGAAAAGAGTTATCCAGGTAATTGGTCGCTAGGTCGTTTAGAACCTGACGTTGATTGACGGATTGTTGGAAGTATCAGGTGAGTTTATATTAGTATCTAGCCCGAGAGTATTCTTATACGAGCGTCCGGAATTCTTCATGTGCCAGACATGCAGTGCACATCATGCATGTTATTGGATTCGTGACCCACTTCAGCGGAGAATTCATTGATGAATATCAACGAAACCCCGCTTCCCGTGCGTCCCGTTTTTGGCTGACCTCTACCAAATGAGGATCCCATGTGCGTACTTGAATAACATTTTGACGAGACTTCAGGGCTTTGGCCGTATCTTCTGAACTTTTACGCGGTCTACTGACCCGATGTATTTGAGAAGAGTATGCCACCCATTATTCACTGCGTCCGCCATGGGCAGGGCGTTCACAACCTCAGCTATGCAAACCATGTTCTGCCTGATCCCGAACTGACCCCACTTGGAGAGGAACAAGCCCGGGCTCTGATCACCAGGTTTCCCGAACTGGCCAAAGTTGAACTGATCGTATCGTCACCACTACGACGTACTATCCAGACTGCTCTGTTTGCATTCCCGTCAAAGATTGAGAATGGCATGCAAGTTCTGGCCTGGCCAGAGGTGCAGGAAGCGAGCGAGTTGATCTGCGATACTGGTAGTCCTCTTCCTGATATCAAAGCCATTTTCGATGGTCTGCCCGTGGATTTCAGCCTTGTCGAGCCGGACTGGTACGTTAAGGTATGAGACCTCAATTCTCCACAGCCCGTTCAAGACTAATCGGGTTGTATTACAGCAGGGAAAATGGGCACCGATTGCGGCTTCCCTCTTAGAGAGGGCTCAGCTGGCCCGGCTGTGGTTGAGCGAAAGACCTGAAGCTGAAATCGTAGTGATTTCGCATGGGTGTTTCCTACACTTTCTGACGGATGACTGGGTTAACGCTGTTAATCCTCAAGGTGGGTTTTGTGAATACTACAAGTACAAGTACCAATGCTAATGATTGATGTAGCAACTGATTGGGCTAACGCTGAGGTTCGCTCTTTTACCTTGGCCTCCGATATGAGTGGATCTTGTTCTCTTGATGAGACTGAAAGATCTAGAAGGCGACGAGGGTGTGAACAGCTTGCTTTGACTAAGGGTCAACAGCTAGAGCTACGGGATACAGTACTCAAGACATGGATTGAATGGGGAGTAATAAAAGGGTAGCAAAGTGTCCTAGAGTAAGAGGGTATCTTTGTTATAAATATACTAGAGACTAGACACTATAAATTAAAGACTAGCATTAATCTTTGCCCCAGGGAACTTCTTCTGCATGCCTTTGGAAAAACTTTCTTCGCCTACTTGAAGATCCTTCAAGGCAGGACATGATAGATCCAAGAGAGCAGTACCAAGAGCATCTGTGATAAGCTTCAGGGGAGGCACGACGATCGAGAATAGACCAGAAAGAGAGTTAGGGCTGACTGTCTTGGCAACCTGAAAAACGAAGCACAGGAGATTGTTGCCCTTGAGAAGTTTAGTGAGGTTCAACACTCCGCCAGTGATATCACTGACGTCAACGCCGGCATAGCTGTTGACTTCTCCTATGTTACCGCCAATGCTAGTGCTGTTAGTGAATGCCTTTTGTGAATCCTGTAGTAAATGTACCTTCCGAGCTCTGGGTATTTAGTAATCAGAGAGATGACGTCCAAGTTCACGTCAATCAAGCCGTAGTCCACAGATCGACGGTACCAGTTGGTTGGAATCCTCTCCCATCCTCGCTTGTAAGTCAGCTTGTCGCCTTCCTTCTGGACAGCGAAGAAACTTTTCAATGTTGCTTGATCTAAGCATAATTAGTATCTTTGTCCTCTGTATAGGAGTGGCGAACCTGCCCATAATATCTTCATGGCTTCCCTTTGTATGGTTGGAAAGCATACGGCAGGCAAAGAAGCATCTAGCGTTGCAAACAATCATGCCAGTGAAAGGTCCAGAGTAGAAGTCGGGGTTAGTCTCAACGGTTTCATGGAAGCGAATCTTAGCGCGTTCGGCAAATGTGTCGAAGTCATAGGTGCCTTCATCAGATGCCATGTCGTAAAAAGACTCGAACTGATCCATCGCTATAGTAGAGGCATTGCCAGTGATATAAAGTTCGGCCCTGGTATTAGACAAATCGCCCTCGATAATGTTATGGGACCTAACGACACCTCTGGGCTTTCCCAATAGTCTAATAAGATTACTTAAGATATTATTATTTCCCTTAGGGGTGCTTCTAATAGAGAAACCAGGGTTGAGCGACAGAGGGTTATTAATAAAGACTATACCTATAATTGCCTTTATTAAGAATTTTACTAT